>CM072163.1:18583384-18773320 GCA_036850595.1 Rhyacichthys aspro
CACACACACACACATCCTCCTGTCCACACACCCTCACAGTGTATGCGCTGCAGTTATTTTCACAGTGTTCCATTGGTAGCTGCGGTTTGGGGCCTGTGTCTATTTTGGACTTAAAGAGAGGGAGAAGATGGGCTGCGTTGAATGCGAGTGTATGTCTGTATATGTGTGCTTAGAGGAAAATACATGTCGTATGTGTAAGTGGAGGTCAGGTCGTGTGTGTGTAATCCTGAGCAGCTGTCTTTGTTCTGACTTTGTGGTGTTCCCAAATTGAAGAGTTCTCCTCCAGAATACTAAAAATAACAAGGTTAAGTTTAGAAAATATAGTCATTACCTGTAGAGCATCATTTAATAAATTAAGAATGATAAGGGGCTAACCTCTTACCACTCACTCTAACATTTTGGTAAAGGTTCAATAGCGCTGCATTAACTCGTTTAGCAAAAGAGATTTAATGTTCTTGTTTTCATTCACCTCTGTTCTATCAGAAAGCAGAACCTTCTTTGCATTCTTACAGTTTCAAAAAGAGCCACAGGTATCTAGCGAGCTAAAGTTAAATCTACTTTAGTCATATGGATGTTAGCTTAGTAGGTTAAGTCTTCCATTGCTTAATGCAGAAATATACAGGAAGTTAGAGTCACTTTGCCTTTAAGACCTGAACTCTTGATGAGATATGGATACAATCTGAACCTTCAGTCTACTTTGCTATTTGGCTCTTTTTTGGGTTTTTTTTTTCCAGATATGTCTAAAAGGTTATATGCATATCTATTAGGGGCATTAAGAGCAAAAATTAGATTTGAACTTATCAAACAATCATCAAAATAATCAAAAACAAAAAGATAAATTCATTTTAATTTATCGATGCTCACTGGGAAACATTTAGCAGTTGCACTAAGCAGTAGTAAGACAGAAAAAAACATGACATCACAGTAGGATGGGGCAATATGGGGAGAAAAATGTCCATTTGTCCATACAGAATCATTCATTCATTTTCTACCGCTTATCCCACTTTGTGGGGTTGCAGGTGGCTGGAGCCTATCCCAGCAGCTTTGGGCCTTAGGCGGGGTACACCCTGGACAGTGGCCAGTTCTTAGACTTAGACGCAGACATTGACAGACAACCATTCACTCTCACATTCAGCCACTGGGGGCACTTTAGAGTCACCAATTCACCTATACATGCATGTCTTTGGGCAGTGGGAGGAAGCTGGAGATCCCGGAGAGAACCCACAGTGACACGGGGAGGACATGCAGACTCCTCACAGAAAGACCAGAGTTAGCCGACGATGTTTGGGTTGGCTACAATCAGCCAAGGATATTTTGGGTCGGCCGGGATTCGAACTCATGACCTTCTTGCTGTGAAGCAGGAGCGCTAACCACTCTGGTGGTTGCAAATGCTATTTGTGTTATGTCTTTTTTTTTTTTTTTTTCCCCTTTGCAAGTGTGACAGGGGTAATATGATTTGGGCTTTGATAATGGTCTTAGAACCATGACAATGACAGATAAATGTGTGGGCTCTGGAAACAAACTTATCTCTTTTCACTTGACATAAATTCCAATATTAATGTTATATTAAGTTTTTATTTCCAGACTGGCCAAATCTGGAGTAAAAGTTTAGGTTTTATCAGGTGCTCTGTCTTTCATAAGAGCGCTGTTTTAAGGCTTCAACACTTGCATCCTGTTTTCAAAGGTTTTCCAGCGTGTGTGCAACATGTGGGTGTAACGTATGTGTGCCTACAGAGATGTGTGTCCTTACGGGGGATTGAAATAGCGTAAAGCCCACAGTCAAATTGCTGGGAACCACAGCAGCACTGTGTCACCCCCATCTTCAAACCGCAGCCCAGAATAAAGCAGGAATGCGCTGGTGTCTCCACTTTGCAGCCCGGGACGGGGATGTATATTGGAACCAGCTTCATCCTATGACCAAGCTGTCCACAACTGTTCCAAACTCTGGTCCAGAGGAGGCCCCGAAATGTAACAGACTGACCCAGATAGGACCACACTGCCCTATAGTGTCTTAAGCCTTCACAAACTGGCCTGAACAATAATCACACTGTCACCAAGTTGTCAGTTTCTGGCGCAAAGATTTTCCCAATGCATACAAACAGCCACAAATAGACCCTTTTATTTAACTGAACTAAAACAGCAACAGGCAGGTCTGTCACAATGGCCTCAAATGCTAAGATGTTTGAGACTTTGTTTTTAATACCATACTGATCATAATAAGGACAAATACTGACTTTGAAATTATAAGATAAATAATAAAAGATTATTAAAGCACTACAATATGAGCATTCAAAGATAATACAGTATATTGTATCATTTCTGCTCATTCAGCTCTGACCCTTAATTTGGATGTATTAAAATAATTATAAAAAATATATTTTCAGAACATACATATATTATCAGTTTTATTAGAAAAAAAAAACCTGAAAATTGCCGTACTTGTTGTGTCTTGCTAGCAGCCAATTACTTTGTGAGACCCCACTGGGACTTGGACTCATCATTAATGTGGTGAGCAAATGGACAGTTTTCTTGACAATGCATTGGGTGCTCAGCTGTTTTCCAAAGTTTGCATTTTGTAGATTTAAATTTTTTTTTATTTTTTTTTTTGGTAAAATACGTTGTAGAGTAAGTGGCCTTTAAAGGTGCAGTGTGTCATTTTTGGTGATTTCTAGGTGTGACTGTGGATTGCAGTTCCACTCCTTTCCTCTCGTTTCTACTGCTGGGAGAAGCAAAGAGAAGCTGTTATCTCTTTCCCAGTTAAAATAGGTCTGAGCTTCACTAAAAACCTCACTTTTAAAGTTCACTATTAAATCCTCAAGCCTTTCCTCAAAATTGCTTGTACTCTAGCAGCGCTAAGTTTGTCCACTTTGAACATTTGGAAGAACAGGAAGTTCTGCTGGGTTCTGTGGTGCTTTAAATGTCTGTTCCTTTTCCTAGATAGACCTATTCTGATGTTAATGAAAGCTTTTTTGTATGCCATTCATTGCTCCAAATTTTAAATACATTATTTTTTTGTTTCTGTTGTGTTAAAGGACAACGCCAACATTCCCATTAAAGTGCCCTACAATGTTCAGTAAAAAGCCAAACCATTTGACATAAAATGAACCCACTCATGCTACAATCAAAAACTAGCAGTTTATCTTCATTGAAAGAAGATACAGCCTACCACGTGGCCCACACTACATCTACTATTTACAGACAAAAAAAAAAAGAATGTAAAGAAGAGAGGTCAGCGGTGAGAGCCAGTCTGTGTGTATAACTCATGTGATTTAGTTTCAGGGTAAGCTTCTCCAGAGGTGGGCTATTTCCCTTACCTGATGTTGACATAGGACCGAGGTTAAAACTCGCACACACAGCCACATCCACACATTCCCCGTGAAATTGTAAGACAGTGTTGAAAAAAAAAAAAAACGAGCCGCCTTAGAAAAACACCTGCCCAATTAAGAGCATGGCGTATCCCATTTCAAACAACTGTGGAGGTGTGTGTGAAGCCACAGACTGCGCTCTCACCAAAGAGAACAAGATTGGCTTTAGAAAAAGGCAGGATAAATATTAGAGGGGCTTAGGCTAATCTACACACACACATGTGGAAAGGCCGGGGGAGATGGCGACACGCACATTCTCAGACACCTTAAGGACAGACGGGACGACAGCGAACACGCCCCGTCATCTACGCACACACTCAAAAGACCAGTGTACAATGTGTGTAATGCTGTGATGTATGTTAAAGAGGAATACCGTGAAGGTGAACACAACCCACAGTGGGGACAGGAAATGAGGAGAGGGAGGAAGGATAAACCGTGGCGCCTGTGTGTGGCAGCCTCTACAACAGCTACAACTCATTTTGCTTTGTTTTTGATATTGTTCTTTTAATACTTTTGAGTTTTATCAAAAAAAGATAGGTATTAAGGTTGCTTTGCGTTCTGAATAAAAATGTATACATGTATGGAACCAGAGAATGTAGACTCGCATCAGTAGCACTCATCAGCATTATATTCTAAGATCATCCAACATTCCCCAGGATCTAAGTAGGAGCAGGAAGAGACAATCGTGCCGTGTCTAGAAACAACAACCAGAAACAAGTTGGCGGTGATGATCGGCATCAGTGATGGTCTCTAGTGTAGCGTCATGCTATTGGTTAGCATGTGGCTAATATGGGTGTAACGGCCATATTTGTATCCAAATTGCTCGGTGCATGCGTTAAGCCAGTGTGGCGTCTCTGGTTCACCAACAATACACAAGTAGCATACTTTTGTGCTTGTCACCAATTGAGGATCTTCATTCTTGCAATAAATTATCAATAAATTAGAGTGTTCATACTCAGAGTATTGCAGCTATAACTCCAATGCCCAGAGGGGATGCGATGATTGCTAAACCACAATATGAAAAGATATACTTAGTGAGTATCACTGAGAGGACATGTACATGTTCCACATTGGGTGGATTTTGTTTTGTTTCTTGTCTGTTTTCCTACCATAGACTTTGTTGTTGTTTTGTTTCTTTTGGGGGTTTTCTGTCTGTTTTTCCAGTCATTTCATCCTAAAATCTGCAAACAATCCTAATAAGACCTTTGAGCACGTTAGTCACAGCAAAACACAGGACCACATACATGAGTGCCATAATACACCTCAATGGGTTGCAGAAATAAAGCCAAAAGGAAAAAAACATGTTGCTTTATACACCAGTGAGCAACGTTCATTTAAAAAACAACCGCGTCCATCATTTATTCAGGATTGTGGTCTAAAAAAAAACATAAAACCTCAACTCTGGCAGTGATAATGGCCACTGTACTTGCATGCTTTAGATGAGGTCTTTGCTGATGTATCCTTTCCAAGTCCTAACTTTGTAAAAGGATATTATACCTTGAAACACAAACATACACAGTTCATCGCAGTACTTAAGTAAAAATGACATGAAACTGAGCACAATTTTCTGACAGGAAATGAGGAAGGATAAAGGGTTAGACAGGAAAATGGATAGAAGAAAATTTTAGCTGGGAAATTTATAGCATTTTGAGGAGAATGAAACTGTGGTAGAGGACAGGATGACAGAGAGGGGGATAAGCTGGAGACAGACAGGGATTGAGGGGCAAATGAGGAAGAGGAGACAGAGACGGAGGGAAGGAAAGGGGGATGAGGAGGAGACAGAGACGGGGGGGACAGAGGGGAGACAAGGCGTCCAATTCATTGGCCTCAGAAGCTCCTTAAATCCACACTGATCCACTGGGTTCAACAGGGATTTCACACAAACACACACGCACACTCTCACAAATGAGCAGCCATCAGCTAAGACCAGAAAGTATGCACACACATAAATGGCATTATTTGATATGTATTTTATATTTATGACAACACATTTTATTTATTTAATTTGCACAAAAAGTCCAATACCATGTTTTGTAATTTTTTTTGTAAAAGTAGGAAGCAGGTTAGACAGTGGATGGGATTAAATTAAAAATTAACGTTAAATAGATGTGGAATACTGAGACTACCAATAAACAGCTATTTGGAGTAATCTAGGTTTCCTTGTGTTTTATGAAATTGCATTGTCCTCCTTTAAATAAACTGATGAAAATGATATTCTGATCTTAACCACATTTTTGTTTCCACAAAATGTAGAAAAAAATAGAAAATAACATTTGTTTTAAAATGCTCTCTAGTTAAAATAAATAGCTAAATTGTTGAATATAGACTTAATTACAATTAAACATACATTTTTCACTTTAAAAGCTGATATTCCGCATGGTCAGTGTCAGGATCACTACATTAGAGACATTTGAATGTATGAAAATGCATGTTGACATCTTACAGGGTGATTAGTTAGTGTTTGTGTCAGTAAGTTAGTGTTGGTTAGCACTCCTACCTCACACTAAGAGGGTCGTGGGTTCAATCCCTGGACCTCTCTTTGTTTCCATGGGCTGTCAGGCCCAAAGCTGCTGGGATAGGCTTCAGCCACCTGCAACCCCTAATGGGAGTAAGTCATGGAAGATGAATAAATAACGGCAATAACTTGGATGACAGAAATTCAAATTATTACATCTTGATATTGTTGCAGGGGTTTTGCTGCATGTATATGGCTTTGTCTGAGCGTTCTGTGCAAGCTGGCACAGAGTTCAGCTGGATTTTAGTATCTCATGACCTAGAAAGTTTAAAAGGAAAAAACTTGTCGGACCTTTTCACAACATACATGCGCTCATTAGAAGGTGTAGTTCCCAAATTAGGAAGTTGTTTTGCCACACAAAAAGTTGGATTGTTTCTTTTTAGAAATGACTCAGTGATTGTGTTGTAAAGTAGCCTTATTTATTAGTGTTTAATGCTACCTAAAAGTCAGTACCACAGAAGTCCACTTAAACTGCCCTATTAAGCTAAAGTCATACCAATGTGAGCAAAAAAAAACCCATTTCAATCAAGCTCAATCAGTCTATACCAAATGAACAGATGATGGAATGTATGTTTTGTGTTCTTCAGGTGGTGTTGAACCGATTGCAGAGATGGCAGGTGATGGGGAGGAGCAGGACATCCAACAGGAAGCCACGAAGTTCATCAAGAAGAAACAGCCATCGAAGAAAGCCAAGAAAGGTAGGTGCACCAACTTTGCCTCTGCTGCACAGTTTAAAACCAGCCCTTCTTTTTTTTTTTCATATCTGGAGCCGTCCAACAGTGCTCCGCTTTATCTTGTCATCTTTCCAACGGAGCTGTATCAGAGTAGATCGGGGCCGTACATCCTTGTCACTAAATCCTCAGCAGAGCCCTGACACTGATATCTGTTCACTGTCTGTCACACGAGCGTAATCCACCTCCATTCTCTCTCACAGTCTCATCTGTTTTTCATACGTACCACTTCGACTGGCTTTGGCTCACTCTCCCCACAATCAGCCTTTAACTGCAGCCTATGCCAAACCGTGATTAAAACACTATCTGAACACATCCAGGACTAATATATAAAAGGAAAAAGATCTACCGGCCAATATCTGCAATCAAACTCTTAAGGTTTTGACCAAAGGAAAGAGGCTTAAAATTCAACACAAGGAGGCCAAGTATCTTCAAGTGTAATTCCACTGGCAAGAGCACATTTTGGCTCCAACTGTCAGGCTTTTTTTTACATTTTCATAAGTGTACGGGTCATTTTTTTTAGGAAAATGACGGACTAATGAAATTGAGTAATAGTTGAACACTCACTGATGAAAAAAATGAAAAACTTCATCCATACCAGCTCTGGGTCAGTATCATTTTGTTTAAACTGTGCCACTTACAGCAGGAAAGTAGCTACTAAAAAGACTGATGTTTAATGACCAAAAAACAAAAAAAAGAAGTCCTTTTATGCTCACTTTTTGTTGTGGGGTTATTCCTGTCTTTTCAAGCCTCACCCTAAAAGGTGCCATGTTGGTATAGGGTGATGCTGTTTAATTTCTCAATAGGAGGTAGTAACAAGGGTGTCCAGATAACTGAAGTATAAATGGCACAGCTTAGCATTACAGAAAACTGATGCATTTGATGTGCCCCAACTTTTTTAGCATAAACGGGGACAGTGGCTTGTATTTTTGGCGTCTTGATAATCACAATATTAAACCACCAAAACTGTGTTAGGCCATTCTTGTGATATGAGCTTATGAGACAAGTGCTCAAAGTGACAAAAAGATGTATTCACAAAACAGCTTCTCTAACAGAACTCTTCAAACATTAATGCTGTCAGAATATTCAACAAATGGGCAACCAGTTTTAAGGGAAAAAGTTTATCTCTTTGGAAGAATTCCAAGTTTGTATTTGACTATTATTGTATTTACAGTCATAACCACAATAACTTGACAATCAAGGTTAATATACTGTCAGAGTCTTATATTGTTCAGTGCCTAGTTTAGCTTTGGCGTTAAGTATAAATAGCTACAGTTGAAATGCAAAAGAGTGAGACAGAATAACATTTTGGTTTGAAACAACATTTTAGACACCTCACTGTTAAATGATACAAGTTCTGGATGTGTTTAATGCAAAACGAACAAGCAAGTGTGTCTTGATTCAAACTTAAAGCAATAACAGTTGTTGATACAAGTCCCTCACTTCATTAGACAATTTTTATTGCGTTTCCCTTTGGTTTTCCGATCTAGTTCCATTGTGGATTGTGTGTTGCCTCGTCAAAATTCTGTCATGTTTTGCTCCAGTTTTAGTGCCAGGCCTTTCTTCTACAGATGCTTTTAGAATAAATTTGGTCCGGTACTTCCTCGACTGGGGTTGATTTTTGAATGTCAAAATAACCAATTGCCTCTTTAATCACATATCTCCACCATGTTGTTTCAGTTTCCTTTATTTTGTGAAACAGGGTCACTTCAGACTCTGAGAAGGAACGGACAGCTTTGAAACAACGCTCCACAAACCTACTCCTGACTCTTTTTGCCTTTGATAGTCACCAAAACATTAGCTCACCGATGCAGAGGGTCAAGTTGGGATTTATGCAAACAGTTGCTATCAGCAGCCCGAGCGTTTTTGCAGCAGACTGTATCTTGTTTTGGTTTTTTTTGTGTTTTCTTTATGAGAGGAGAAAGTGTGTTGGGGCGTTGCTGGTTTACTGTTGCCAGGTTTACACTGTGTCTGTTTTGGTGTTTGGGGAGTCGGACCACACTCCACTCCTCAGCGCCTCCCGTTATATCCACTTTCCTTCCATTGTGTTTTTTCATATTGTGTAAACCGATTGCACAAAAAAACACACACACACATCCAGTCTCACATGCCGGGCTGCAGCCAACAAGTGGTTTCTGGTCTACTCTGACGACAAATCCCTGTTTTATGACAGTTTGTCTTCGCTAAGGCAGGGTGGATAGAGTCGCTTTGATGGGCTTTGGCTTCGTTAGTGGTGTGTGTGTTAGTGTGTGCACGTTCTCCTGCAGTTAATCCACTCAGGCGTCGCTGCTAATGAGGAGGGGAGGTGTTGGAGACACTGACAAGGGCGACATGCACATACCAGGGCTGGGCGCTGATATAAAATGTTTAATTGCAGTTGATATTAACAATTATCAATCATTTTATTTGACTTGGCATGGTCTTATGTGGGAGCCCGTTTGTTATCCTCGAGGCATAATAAATATTTCTGCTATGGTGATAAATTTGAAAGAGATAAAAATGCACTGCTTAATCCATAGAAAAACAAGTGGGGTTTTTTATACAATATTAAAAGACTTATTATGTTTGTTAGTATGCTTGAGCAATAAACAACCATCTCAATTAGTGAATATTTAAATAAAAATATTTCACTGTCTCTTAAAACACAGAGACAGGGATTGGTGATGTCACAGTTTAAACCTCAAATCTATTTTGCTGTAAACATTTGATAACACTTTAGAATAACACACTATGAAACATTAGTTGGATTAATTAGTAACAACTTAATTTATCCTTAATTCATCATTTAAAAAGCATAATACCAACATTAATATTCACTATTACGTTCTAAACATTGTTATAAATGTTTTAGTCTTAACAATAAACCCATGTATAATTATACATATAAATGAACTTTCAGTTTCTATAAATAGTTTTATTTATTTATTAATCGTTAATTACATACTTATTAATGCATAACTACTGTTTTATTGTGTGAGTTATTAAAAATATAAATGTAAAACCCCACATTTTACAGTTTATTGTAAATGGAATCTCTCATATCAAAATGAAATAATTTGCTTGATAATATAACAAATAAATCTGGACTTAGACCAAAAAAAAAGTCTTCCACAAAAGTAACTTTTCCCAGACTGGTGTTGTTTGAATATCGTACCTTGACATGTTACTGTGGCACTACCCAATTTTTTTTTTTTTTTTTTTTGCAATTCCTGTCTGAGACACCACTCACACCCGACTTTTCCTGCTTTTCTTTGATTAAAAATGTAAAAGTAAACCAATATTTCCTCTGCACATTGCTAAAACATTACACCAAATGTAACTTTATAGCTTACTGTTAACTTTTAGCTCCGACTTCACCATCAGAACGGCAATTATCTTTCTCATTTAGAATTTTTTTACAGAGAATAGCGTCATTTATTTTTCCTAAACCACGGTCAGTACCCCCAGAATATCAAAATTATACTTCAACTTCCACCACTGACACCGTTGCTATTTTAGGCTGGCTGTGTTTTCTCAACACAATCCATATTTTTGTTAAAGTGAAAGAAAAATGATCCTTAATTAGTATTGTTTGCCATAGAAACCTCCAGAGCCGGTTTGTGGTTTGCACTTAAAACAAGGGGAGAAAGGGGAAACGGAGGAAGTGGTTTGGGGTCTGGGAGCGGAAGATACTCCATGTCCAGACTTGTCGTGGAGCCACGGGGCTTGAAATATTAATATCTCAGCCCCCGCTCTTGAAAATTGTGGATTCAGGGGTGAGTGCAGTGTTACATGCAACCTCCATTTTACTGGCTTTACATTACATTCAACAAATATTTTTACAACACTTTCATAGGTCACTTATTTGAATCCAAGTGTAGTCTTTTATGAAGTCATTAGGCGCCGTGCCAAGGCTTCAACGCGCACGCCCCTCTCTGTTGGTGAACCGTAGCCGGAAATCACGTTTAAGACACATGAAAGGCATCAAAAAGGCCTTAGATATGGGGAGCAGGTCTATGTGCATTTCCTGCAGCAGACGCCTTGAAGAGGACGGATAAAAGAGACATAAAAGTGAGAGCGTCTTCGGTCTGCTCCTCCCTGTTACTGGGTCTCACCTCCTCTACGGCCCACCTGGGATCACACACACCACACACACCATACACAGGGTTTGGGTAGGTGACATCACAGCTCAAACCTCAAATCATTATTGCTATAAATTCAGTGTGTTACAGTTTATTAAAGATGGTAGGTAATGGGATAGTGCATGCCTAAAAAAACAATTTAAATCATCTGCCTGGGAATATAACACATTTGGGTTTGGATCTCCATGAAGGTTTATTCTTATGAACAGACCAGCGTTTGAGTATCGTACTTTGACATGTTTCAACTGCTAATTTCCTGCAGTCCTTTTCAAAAGAGTTGCATGATATTACCATTAGGAACTGTCATGTCAATGGAATTGTGATGCTGCTAAAATGAAAAGACCTAAATGCAATTCTCAGAGTTTAATAGTTTTTCTGTAGTTATAGACAACATCAGTAGAGACACAAATAGACATGATACACTGTTCACATTAATGATAATATCAGGATACAGCGATACAACAGATATCATTTTACAGTATATCATTATATTTGTAAAAATGTGGGGGAAAGAGAGTAGTAGTTTGTAAGAAAGTGGATTTTGTGTTTTTTCTTTCTTCTTGTATTATAAGTTCAGTGTATGTAATTTAATAACATTAAATTTATTTATTTGAGTTTGACAGACCCTGTTTAAGTTGAAAGTTCCTGAGACAAAAAAGAATACTTTTGGATGAGAAAAAGGAGAGTGGGATTACTTTTTTTAAACTTCTCACCAGCCTTTTTGGAGTAGTAAATATCTGAATCCGTATCACAGTGTGTCACAAAATTAAAACAATCCAATATATTTTGCTACCTCTAATGATAATAGCTAGCACAGTATTAGCAATATTATCCACAATCTGAGATAATGCAGATAGTTATTTGACCAACATTAGATGGAGAAAAAAATTCACAGATTAATCTTTATAACATATGATATTGCAAGATGCGGCTGATGTTTCTAAACAAATAGCTGAAGTAGTGGGAAAGGGCCTGTCTCTGTATTTGGTGTCTTAAGTGTCTGTTAAGCTCCTTATATGTAGGTGAGCTTCATTGTGAACGATGTATATATATTGTACGATGATACTACTGTTAGCTACTTCAATTATCAATTTTGATACATACTAACACTCCGTATCATATGAAGACTGCAAAAAAAGTCACTAAACATACAAGTGGTCATTGAATCGCATGTACACTGGGCCGAGAAATGTCTTCTAAAATTACATGTACCAACAAATCTGGCTTCCATAGTCCTGCTGCGTCAGTTAGTCATATTACAGAAAACACTGTGTACAGCTCTATCAGTTTACTGTCTCACACTGGGACTGCTTTTCACATTCAACCTCAGAGTTCTGTACAACACGGGCTCGGAAGGTTTCCTCATCCTGAACAAGATTCTCCCGGGCCGTGGCCAGGCTTTCTGACCCATGGATCTCTGTTGTGGACGTATGTGTGTGCTGATGTGTGTGGCAGATACAGGCCTCTCTATTCCCAGCCCACCCCCCATGAATAAAAACACAGGCAGAAAATGGCTCCTTGTTTAGTCATTGCTACATACACAGACTCTTTGAGGCTAAGTGTCCTTACAGATGGAAAGTCAAATATGTGGTTTGTGGACTTACCTTTGAATGTAGCATGCAGTGAAGGAATGGCTGTACTTGTACTGCTGAGAAAATTTGATCAGGGATTTTTGGGGGTAATTATGTTTGCCAGTAGTTAACCCTAATACAATTTGTAGCAGCAGCAAAATAACTTCATGCCCTTGATCTTAGGGCAAACAGAAAGTGTCAAAATTGCTGTGCAAAACAAAATTATAAAAGCATTATATAAATATTACTCCTGCTAATTACTAGCTCTTACTAAAAACTAGTAAAGCTTAATGAGATTACAATAATAATAAATTTAAACAAAAAAATAAAAATAAAGAAAAGGCAACATGCACCATACAACTCACAAGCACAAAAGCCAAAGAATAAAAATTGAGCCCCAAGACTTATTTGGAACAGACTTAGTTTCTTTGGGAGCCATTTTGACACCATTTTGAGCCAACCAAGCCTTGACGTTATTAACTAACTAAGCAGAGGTGTCAGGGAGCAGACATTGTTCTTGTTAATGTATGTAAAACTGTGTATGTCTGTATAAAAGTGATCAACATTCCACTGTTCACAATGCCACTGACCTTTTTTTCGTGGCGCCACAATTTTATTTGAAATTCTCCACGACTGACTGACTATGAAAAGAATTGCCTTACTTGGCTTACTCTTTACTTTACCAAACTTTTTTGTGGTGTGAATATTGGGATAACAATAAATTTGTGTTATTTTGTGCAACGCTACTAGATCATTGAAATCAAGGGGCTTTGTAGATCTATCTTCACTCAGTGAGTAACTTTTATTGGCATAATAAGCGGATCTAAGACAGTAAAATCAACATAGCGTTTAGCAGTATCATGTAAAGATAAGTATAAATAGAAGACAGGGTAATAACTTGCCTCATGACTTTACAGAATAAAAGTGTTGTAGTTTTTAAGCTCAATGCATGGGTTTATTGTGAAAAGAAAATCAGAATTGTAAATCAAGTGTGAAAATGTGAATTTGACAGACACACTCTCATGAGCTTTTAAAAATGATAAAGGAAGAAATACATCATATATAACAACCACATATAGATATTTAACTAAACAGGCAATAAGTTAATTATAGAAATCAAATCACGACTCTAACTATCCAAAATTAGTTTAATGAATCACGAATCAAATGAATTACAAATGAAGATACGACAACTCTATTGGTTTGCCACATTAAACTGACCAGAGACATCATTTCTGTGTCCATAGCTAAGAATTTAGACTTTAGATGGACTGAGCTGCAGCACAACTTTAAGATGACCTCTTGTCTAGTCTTGGTTCCTGGCTTTGCCGCTTGTCAACAGCATTTTTAGGTAGCGCCATGTTCTCATGTAACTCATATGCATACCAACAAAATCCCCGCTGCATGGCTATCGCAGCATCTCTGGAGCTATTTGTTGGCTGTGGTTGTGTTGACGGAGCGTTGATGAGATGCTTGGCCGTTTAATGTGTGTGTAATGTTTCGCTAATGTCTGCACTACAGTATTATCTGATCGGCTATTCTAGGCTAGCGGTTAATGCTTGTGGTGATTACAGATAGAGACAAGTACAATGTTCCAAAATATTTGCCTGGTGGCATACCAGGGTGGCCTTGTGCTTATAGTGGCACACCATAACGGAAAATTCAGGGTTGGAGCTCTGCAACGTGTGATTGGTTGATTTATTATATATGTTTGTACATGGAGAGTGCTTTATAATACTAAGTAACCACGCCTCTCTACGTTTTAGTGAAAGAGGAATTGTCTGTTAATCAGTCAAATTTTACGTTATGCTCATAATAAAACATAGATTTTTGGTGCTTGCAAGGATTTTCTGTTTTTCCCACCTTGTAGCCTGTATCTAGCTTGTGAAACTTTGAAACACAATTTGTCACATGGAGCCTGCAAGACCAAATCATATGTGCCACCCAAAATATCTATAAAGGTTTAGTCTAGGGCCTAATAATAATGACAACAATTTTGGGAGTATACTAGACTGAAGCTGCTCAGGGAGCATACAGTATAAATGTAATTTTAAAGTAAGTGAAAACACAGCAAGAGAAGATTCTCTGTAAGTGTGAGATTGGCCCAACTTCAAAATTAGGAAAGATTTTAACATCCTGTAGTGTGAGCTGGGCATAAATAACTGATTGATGGCATTAATTTTGGAACTTTAGGATGCAGAACAGTGATGGTAATGATGTTGATGCTCTTGTCATAAGTGATTTTTGTGTGAACTGGAAATGTGCATGGACAAAATTGTATTGTGGTCTTTTACCTCATAACTGTTTGACAATTTAGCTCCGCTTGCTTTTTAAGAGACACTGCTCTTTCCGCTCTCCAGAAAATGTCAATTCTTGAGATGTTCCATCTGTTTTTGTTGTGTGTGGTCTTCAGATTTCAATCAAATCACTCTAGAGGTTGTTTGGGGGAGAACCGAGACCCACCTTGTTTTTACTTGCTTAGTCTGCAATACAGATAGAAACTTTAGTTCAAGTGATTGCATCAACAGAGTACCATTTATTTTCTAAATGTGGACAAAGCCTCATTAGTAGGATCTGAGCCAAGCTCCAACATTAAAGCACCCCGATAATGTTATTATTTATCGAAGTCACAGTGGAGGGTGCGTGTTGTCAGCGTTGCCCCATTAACTATAGTGTGCTTTGAAAAACACTGTTAAACATCACAGTATATGACAGTTTCACTCCACTGCACTATTAATGACTAATAACCAATCTGCCTCCTGTAGTATACATCATAAACACGGACATATTTACACATAACAAGTTCCAATATGAATACTGGTTAAATAAGTTTCTCTCCCGGTGGTTGTCTTAAGCCTGTAATATCTCTAAAGCTGTTGCTTTTTCCCAAAAAACAACCCAAAGTATAAAGTACCTAAATCAGACTATGAACTAAAATAACACCAGGCAGTATGGGAAAAATATATCAGCAGTTTATTAATTCAGCATGACACAAATGGGAGTTTCATCCAAGCAATCTCATTAGTCAGAGGCATGTTGATAAATAGTGCAAATTATAGCTCTAGCCGTCACAAAGCGAGACTTGGGGAGGTAATGTGAAGAAAGATTGGGAGAGGGCACGGCCGCCGAGGGGAGACGCAGGAACCATTCTAGCTACGATAACCATCAACAAACCAGACAGTGGAAACCCAGATGTGTGCGTTTCCCTCAGGTCATGTAACATGTGGTGAGGAGGCTGTGTTTCTGTGGCCGCCGTATCCATCCAGGCTCTCAGTCCAGAGGGAACTGTCCAGTAGGAATGAGCTCTCTTCCTCTGGGATGGCTGGGTAGGAAGTACAGCTTTTACCGAGAGGCGGGGGCTTAGGACTGGCCTTCACACCCCACGCTGCTTTTCACATTAAGGCCGCACTGGCTGATGTTATGGGATAGAGCTGTTAGTCTAATGTATTTTATGGCCATTAGTTTAGTTTGTAAATTTCATGGTCGGTATGGGTGTGCAGTCGGTGTTGAGAGCTCATAAAGATCTACTGGGCACACTTAAATACTGGAGTACTTGTACAATAAATCAAACATTTGAACTAGACTAATATCTTGCATTGTGTAAAACAGAATACAGTTGAACAAACACATTGGACAATAGTCTTTCTGATCTCAAAATAACACATTGCATTTGTGTCTCTTGGAAATAGAAAGCTCCATAGAACCAAGTGAAAGGAGCCAATTCTTCCTATTCTTGTCCCTACTCTTGCCTATAAAGGACAAACTAAGCACTGCTAAACAAAATCATCATCCAAACTATTTCCACAAGGGTTTATAAGCACCAGCATGCTTCTGCAGCAGGACACACCAGAGTTAGGGTTATGGTGGAATACTGCAAAAAGGTTGTTAAGGTTGTTTTAGCTTAAAAACTTAAGTGAGTGAGATCTTGTGACAGTTGTCCAATATGAGGTAGTACAGCATGTCATGATTAGTAGTCATTGCACAAGACATACTACTTAAACATTAGCTATATATCTCTGTTTTAGTACTATTGTTTTTGTTACATCCAATCATAAAGCTCTATTAGAGAGACTAGAAACTTTAATGTGACTACAAACAGAAAAACTACTATATAAAAAACATATATGGAGGGCTCCATCACCATGTGCTATATCAGTATAATATATATATATAATTATTGCATATAATTTTGCAATGCCCTTACCTTGTTTAATCTGTTCCATGATTACTTATAGTCACTGTAATTTAACATGATTAAATACAAGATACTAGTCAAACAGATTGTAATATTTTTTTCTAGTTGAGAAAATGGTTTAAACCCCAAATATTGTAAAAGCGATTATTTCTGGGGGAAAAAACATGCTTAATGATGCCAACCACTGTTTATTGTACGGGATTTTAATAGATAAGAACCCCATTTCAGGACCGGAAAACCTTGGCCAATCATGTCTTTTAACACATCGAAACAGCTTCAAAAAAGAAAAGCATCAACAGAGAAAAGGGAGGCAACATAAAACATGAATAAATATTGTCAATTCAATCACATAGTGTTTAAAAAGGCAGAGAAAACCACAGTTTCATGCTGAAGTCACAGCTAAGTTAACAGTAAGCAACAAAGTTCAGTTTGGTGAAATGTATTAGTATTTTGTGGAAGAGAAATTGGTCCGATGTGATTTTTTTTAACAAAAGAAAAGCAGGAGAGGTCCCTAGGCTGCTAGAGATTAAACGAGAGAGAAAACGAGATTATGACCTCAGTCTAGCTTAGCCTAAATTATTAGAGTCCTATATGGCACTGTTTTTGAAATGTATTTTTATGATGACACATACTTCAAAATGTTAAAAGTATCATGACCCATCTAAACCTGTTAGCACAGATCATTCTCTAAAACCGCTACAATATATTTTCCATCAAATGCAAATGATTTTGTGTGACCCAATTAAAATCTACAGTTACCACAAATACTGTTGTCAATCAAAAATGCTGCAAAATGAAAAGTGTAGACATCAAAATTCATTTTGACTTGAACTATTGTGACATGCATTTTAATTCCATTTCATTCATACATTACACACATATAATATTAACATTTTATATATAAAATGTTAATATTATAAGGCGAACACCTGACATATACAACAGACACTCTCACAGATATTAGGTTTAGTTTTGGAGCTCTTTAGCCCTGTCATAAAAGCCCCTTCTGTTGGCCCACTCCTCAAGAATCCCCTCACTCCAACACTCCTCCCATATTTTTTTAACAAGGGACCTTTAATTTGGCGAGAAGGAAGCAATGAATTGTGGAGTATACTTTTTCCACCGGCGGCCTGGGAAGTGCGGGCCTGTCCCGTGCAAAAGCCAATAGGTAACACATGTGGGACTGGGGCTGCACTCCTCCTCACCTTTTTGTTCAGTCCTCACACACTCTCATTTTAGATCTCTGTCCACAACCTTAGTCTGTAGATACATTTTAATTTTGATGGCCTTTTTTCAGTTATGTTGATACAATAACCACATAGCATCCCTGTCTGCTTTTGTGTGGTGTGAGGATATGCAGTAAAGTAAGAATGCTGTCAACAATATCTTATTATTATTTTATTCTTTTTTTTTTTTCAATTTACAAGTTGGAAAAGTCAGTAAAAGGACAAAAAGCTTCCATTTTTAGTGATGGTGAAGCACTGATACCGACATTATGGAGTTGGGCCTGGTCCTGTCTGGGATGACATGGTCTGGTTTAGTCCAGTTTGGCCTGGTTTTGTCAGGGATTTTCACATGTTTGAACAGAACCTGCCAGGATCCTCTAAAAACTGAGGCAGTGCAGCTGTGAGAACTGTTGCTTTTTTGAGGCAGTCACACAAAATATTGATTTGATTTAGAATTGTCTGCTGTTCTTTCAGGTTCCATTTTGTAAACTAATAAAAATAAAACATACTTTATTGTGTACTTTTTATATCCACACCTGCATAAAACGTTTGCACAGTACTGTATATTATGATATTAATACATCGATTCAAAGTAAAGTTACCACCTTAAACTTCTAGCTCTGAGTTCAGCATTAGCCTGATACAATCTTGATCTCCATCTCATATCATCAATAATGATTCACTTTGCCTCTCCTTTCTCTGTTTCTGTTTTTCTTTTGCTGGAATAGACACTATCTGGTATGTTGTTTTTTTTTCGCCATTGATTCAATGTAGACAAGCTGTGAGAACCAGCAGCCAATGGGAGAGCATCCCGGGTCATGTTAACTCTACAAAAGACAAGCCTTTAGTTTATCCTTATCCCATTTTATCCATACATTGCTGTACATCTAAATGGACACAGTGACTCTTCTGCTTTACTTTTCTTGAGGCCTTACTCGTGTAATTCAGGTGGCTATGCCCCATTCTGTGTGTATTTTGTGTCTGGAGAGAACGGGAGAGAAAGTTTATCAGAGGAGACGTGTCAATTAGCTCGAGGGTACAGAAGGCACAGCCAGGGGTCAAGGGTCAGGCTGGGGCCAATCGTCAGCTGTCACTAACTATAAATACTTACTGTGTGCATGTGTGTGTGCAGGAGAGAGCCTCATTGCGGGTCAACAGCCACTGAGCCCAGACTGAAAACACATGCTTTACACGTGCACACACACACACACACACACACACACACACATCGTGCTTCCATGTGTTTTAGGGACATTCCATTAATTTTAATTTTAGGCTAAACTTAACCATAACCACAGCAGGCTTTAACTGAAATGTAAGCAACTCTCAAAGTCTCAAATTTGAGGATTTGCATTATGGGGAGTAGCTTTTAAACAAGATGGAACAAACCAGTCTCTCAAATCAAATGTATCTATGTCACAATTTTTACAAACCCTCATGTAACCACACTGTATGAAATATCAAAGATGCAAATATTTATAGCATATGTAAGCAAGCTTAATCAAATCACATAGTACCACTACAAAATACATTATCTGCAGTATTTACGGAAAAATAATGTAAAAAAAATAATAGTAACAGTAAAGACCCATTAAAGCAAATATAGTTCATTACTGTAGTGAATACAGTTCTTAATAACTGACACAATATGTTGAAATCTTACTGTTAAAATGCACTGTATTTGTACAGGAACAGGAAATCACTGTGCAATGGGATAAGAAGAATTATTGTTCAATTAAAGATTTATTCTACGCTTGCGTTGAATATACAATAAAACCATCTTTGCTGTATGTTGTTTTAGTATTGTGTTGCCAAAAGAAATTTACAGTTGCTTGCTGAATGTTTTAATGTAAATTTAATGGAATTATTTTTACTGTGTAATATTATTGTACATTTATTTAGTCTCTGATATAGTTTAGTTAAATTTCATGTTTTTCCTCATGTTAACTCTTTCTCCCATCGGTGTATCTGGGGTAGGTTCAACTAGATACGTAGCATCCCATTGAGTTAGTGTTGGAGCCTGTCTTGCGCTGAGAGATGCTCATTTGACATTTAATGCAAGTTTTGTATTTTATGGAAATTAGTCAAGAGAGAAACATTTCAGAATAAAATTAATTTGTGGTTTAGGGCCAATCTGAGGTTTTATCCAAAAGATTAAAATTGAAGTAGCGGTTTCATTTTCCACACTGCACATTTAGCCTCTCTAGATGAGTTTTCCTCTGAGAGCTTAAGTGTATTCTGTAGAAGAGCAGAGTGATCAGTTGAAGTAGTCTCTCAGTTCCCTCCAGATTGGCAGCCGTTCAAGACAAACTATTTTTGACCGCAGACAGATCCTCCAACCTTTCTATTCTTCACAGTGTCTATCCTCAGTTGTTTCTCCATACCCAAGGCAGTCCTTTATATCCCCGCAACAGGAGTCTTGTGTGTGTGATCATCAGGATGTGATTAGTTTCCTTCGTTAGGCTAAAGGCTGGGCTCTGCTCCATGGCAAATATTGAGCCATGGAAATTAGAGACATACACGATGAAAAAGGGCACACCTCTAACACTCATCAAATGTGTGCTCGCTCCTGGACGGGACTCATTCAATAAATAGTCATATTCATCAACACACACGCATATTACATTAACAAAATACATTCAGACACGATCGTTTTTGGATCTCATTTTGACACATGTACATTCAAGTGAAGTAACCAATTTGAACATTGTTTTTGTTGTGCATGATATTAAACTGACCTTCTTTTTCCTATTTTTCTTCACGTCGCTCAGCAAAAATAAGTTCGCTCGGGGAATATTTGACTAAACTGTGTCTCTTTGTCTCTGAATATTCGTGACTCTTGAACATGGAGTTGATATTTTGGAGAATTTCTGGTTTTGTAAGCTTTTGGCAGCTAATTTTGCTTCACTAAGCTCTTTAGAATTTTAGGGGCTGGAATTTAGTTAGTAAGGCAAATTTATAATGTTGGCCCGACTCAAAAATTGTTGTATGACCACAAATCGAGTTCAATTTGGGCCAAAAATCACACAGTGTATTCCCAGTTTTACTCTGCTACATTTTTTGCACTTCTTGGTTCTTTTTGAAATGATTCTGTATCCACTTCTACCCAGTTCTCATTGTAGTGTCTAAATACAGTACTAAGCTTTTGGACGCTTTTCCTTTACTCTGACAGGAACAGAACTTCCTGTTACTATTCTTACATTCTGAGTGGCTAATGTTGCCAGTATCCACTTATTGAAAATGAGAAGAGAAGTCCTGCCAAAAGACTGCACTCAATAAAAATGAAACCAACAACATTCTCCTCTTGAGGTTGTCGTTCATGCATGACACCCATCTGAAGGTTTATTTGTTCCCCATCAAAATGAAAAAAAATAAAAATAAAGGAATACTAAACTTAGACCTTACTAATTAGTGTATTTCCCCTGAATACACTTGCTTGAATCGTGGGTGGAGATTTGGGTTGAGGGCATATGTATCCATCATGTAAACACAACACATAAATTTTCCAGAGCTACTGTTGCAACCACTAATGTTTGTGCTGCTCTGGCATTTTCCACAGCTACTGTTGTCTCCGCTGTTCATTTTATGACAAGGCACTAAGACACCACAACTATACTTTACTTTTACTACCGCTGCAGTTGATGTTGAACTCATTTTACTCCTAGGCCGCCCCGCTGCTAGATTTACAACCACGAAAAATCAATATTTGTAATTCATATTAAAACAGTTCCCTTTCCCTCAGCTTGGACTCTGCTTTCTCACACTGGCACAATGCAGCGAGGAGCTATAGCTATGTGCTGAGCTGGTGCTGTGCTGGCTCGTAGTGGAGGAAGAGGGTTTAATGTAGACAAAGACCGCCAGGCTCCGCCCACAGGAAGAGGCTGTGGAGGTGGTGAGGTCACTGCAGGACAAACGGCCTGTTCTCATGGCCTACTTAAAGTGTAATAAGCCAGGGTATGGTCATTACACTGCGTACAATATTTATATAGACACACCAGGAGCATCCTGTGTTTGTGCAGAATAACTGTGTCGTGACCCCTTTATAAACTTAACTAAGCATGCTACATTGATCATGTGGTGTTGCATATTATAACCTACATTGCCTTTAACACCAGTAAAACACACATTTGAAATCAAACTGTGCTTAGTCTGGCGTCTGTCTCTGTTATTCTTTTCTCTTTCTCAGTAGTGTTTTACCCTTGAGCGGGATGTCACCCTGAGAAGGTGAACATTAGTCCTGCTATTACTGCTACTACCACTGCTGCTGCTACTAGTAATATGACTTTTACAACCAACTGCTGCAACTGCACAGTGACACTCAGAAAGACATGGGACAAGGGCTTATTGCTGTAAGGCAGTGGTGTCAAACTCAATGTGGTGAGGAATCCTTTCTGGGGCTGAAGATGGTGACATTTGGAAGCTTTTATTAAATTTTGAATGTGAGGTTTCATCTTCGAGTCTTACCAAAGTTATCTTTAACATGAATTTCCTCCTTTTATGGAAACTGGTGATGTGAACAGGTTTTAGATTGGTTTGAACTGGTTTTATTTATCTTTGTCGCAAAAATCTAATGTATCTAAAACCTGTTCAAATCCATTATAAAACCTGTTCAAATCCAATTAAACAACAGTATTAAACAAGAAGGGGCAGTGATTCCACATGAGTATAAGTCCTTGGGATGCTGCTGTGGACATACACATATACAGTACTTGTATGAGGGTTAGAAGTTGGGAGGGGAACTCCCTGAGATAGAGCTCGCTACAGTACACACACAGCTATTTTTCCAGTGTTTGCGGTGAGCGGAGTTATGTGCTGATGTTTATGGCACTGTATGTCTGTCTGGAAACATGTTTTCGGTGTGTGTTTGCGAGTTTGTGTGAAATGGTGTGGGAGTGTGTACAGTTTTCTTGGAAGCACCCGGCTTTGACGTGTGTATACGTCTGTGTGTGTGGTTGTGGTATGTCTAGGTTGTTTATCTCTATGTGCGTTGGTGAAAGTGTTTATGCTGTCAAATTGGTCTAAAAACCTGTGTTCACATGTAGTTGGTTAGAAGGCCTGCATGTTGTCGTACCTGATGCACTTTTGAAACAACACTGAGGTGTAACCCTAGATGTCTGGGTTGTGTTCTTCTAGTACATTTGATTTATTCCCACTGCTTTATTTTTAACCTTTTTAATCAGGCTTTAGCCCCTGGCATGGCCTCCTCCTGCTGTCCAATATTGCTCTAACTCGCACATTTGGCGTCCTATTTTTGCTTAAGTTCTCACAAAGGCAGATTCCTGAGGTTTTGTCCCATCCACTGCCCCAGCATGCATGGTGTAATAAGGCTGGCTATTAAAAGGCTGTCTCTGGATCAACACATCAAAAGCTGATCGTGTTCAAATGTGTTTAATGCATTTAGTATTTCAAATATATTGTGAAAATCTAAAACATCATTTCATTCTATTCATTCATTCATTCATTTATTTATATTTATTGATGAAAAAAAGAGTTAGCTTTGAGAACTTGGTGGTTTTCATTTTTAAAGGTAGTGAGTGTAATGACAGTGCACCTAACCTAACTTCTTCATTTTCTTCAGGGGGATGACAGAGAACAGAGGAATCCTGTCTATCTGTTGCTTTTTAAACTGAAGTCTTGCACATCCTGGTTTGCCTCATTTCTTCCTTTTAATCCTCTGTCCTCTGCCAGGTTCAAGGAAAAGTCTCAGAAGGAAGTCCAGTATATGCTGCCGAACATCTGCAGCAGCAGCAGCGTACGCATGCGCCCTGGCCTCGAAGGACATTTTAAAAACAAGTCTTGAGTTACTAACAACTGACCTCTTGTAAAAGTTAAGATTAAACAGAGCAGCAGTCGTTTGGCAAAGCAGAGTTGGAATCACATGTGTGCAGTAATTCTTCCTCCTTAATGAAGACATACCTAGCACATCTGGCATTTGTTTTTGCATCTGCAAAGCCTGTACAGTAGATCACGTCCACAGTATCACCACTGCTGCTGTAATTGCTTAATTGTAGTCATCCATAGGAAGATAAATGAGCAGTGACCTCTCTGGCCCCGCAGACCAGACCAGCCGTAGATATTCATACACACAAACCAGAGTGGCTTTGCTGTTTTGGCGGCTAAATCCATGTTGGTTCTTGCTGCTCTGGAAATGGCTCAGACAAATGTTTGGAATCACTGAGGTTAAGATAGCTGAGGTATAATTATACGAGCGGTTCTTTGTCAAATCACCAAACTGTGCATTCCTGCAAAGCCTTTTTTATGGGGCAACCACAAGTGAACATTTATATTCCTCATGCAGAGTACTTCTGTCACTTCTGGTGAAAGAGGCTTTCTGTTAACTTCCAGCACTGATGCACTGCATGTCTAATTAAATATAATTGCAACACACAAGCCTCAAAATATATTAAATACTTTTGTGCAAACACACAAATACACTCTGGCGTTAAATCAAATTTTTGTATGCCATTTCAAAGCTGCCGAGTGCTGTGTGGAATGCAGATGTTCACACCATGAACACTTGACACACTGGTGCTTATGTATCCCCTGAGTCTCTGTCACTATTGGATGTACACATCAGAGCTTACAGTGCCCCTTATGTGTGTGGCGACAGACAGTAATTAAGTGAGAACACCCCAATGGGACCAGTACTGACTGGCTCCATCAATCATAGCCAATCTGCTGCAACCACTGGAATGTCAGCCAGGAGCCTGCACGCTCACACTTACTAACCCACGGCTCTGCCATACAAGTGTCTTTGACATTTAGAACAAAACATGTTTGGTAATTTGTCACAGGAGCCTGCTGTGTGTAGACATACACATTTGATGTTTGTTGTCTTGTCTTGTCATAGCAGATTACTCTTGTGTGCTAACTTTGCTTCTCTGCTAGTGACAGTTCTGCAGACAGACAGATAGACAGATATACATTACACATTTAGATTTTAGCTGGTACAAGCCATAATGATGGACACTACTTTTTGTGACCAGTGATGTTAATATTTCAAAACTAGTGTCATGCAACATTAGTGTTCATGTCCTTTTTTTCTTTCTTTTTTTTTAAACTCAAGACAAGGCTACAAAAGTAAGTGTGTTTCACTATAATATTGACTTGACTTTGAGTCAATAAACATCAGGCATCTTGGAGCCAGCCCTCATTTCCACAGCTATCATCTGATCTCCATTATTCACATTTTACACATACACTACCAAGATTTTAGATTTTACTAATAATATAAAATTCAAACCAAAGTATACTAGCTTATTCCTAACACGTTCAAAACTTTACAAAGTAGCAAAACATTAACATACACCACCTCATTCAGTGGTTATTGAGTGAAATATGATTGATCCCTTTCCTGTGAATAGGCTTTACTTCAGTGTTGATCATGGCAGCTCTGTTTGCACACACACTTTTGGTGGCGACAGACAGTAGCCGAAGGTTGTGTGTGTTAGCAGCCGGGGCATATGAAAGGGTTAAGCGGGGAAGTGCTGGAGCCAGAGAGATTGACCCAGACATGACCCGTTTTGGAGAACATGGCGTTAGCGCACACACTCTATCCCAGACACAAACCGCGGTGGCTCATCCCCAAAACGATGGAGAGATGGTGGAAGAGATAGACGAGAATTTTAACGGCTTTGTATTATAATTGGAGCATAAGTGGTTTATTTTGCTATCTGATCACCTTCCACTTGACCAATCTCAATCAGCAAATACTGTTTTCAAAGTCTGTTTTCATCTACCATTAACTTCTTATGATGTGTTTGATTTGCTAATGACACCACCTTTAAAGACGTGTATAAAAGCCTTTCTATATCGAGGAAATTGTCTATGAAAGTACTTGGAAACTCCTCAAACCCTTAGTAACAAAATACTTAACACAGCCAGCCACTTTTGCAGTCTTACAGTTCAGTCTGACCTCAAACTTACTTTTTGGCTCCGGACCAATCAGATAAGACCTCATCGCTGTTTTAGGAGCACATTGGCCGTGAACAAATGGAATCAGCCATTAGGTTCATTGTGGGTAACATTTTGTGAGTGTGTATGTGTGATAATAAGTATTTCGTGGAATAAAAACATGGTTGTGTAGGTCCCTTGGGCCGGTGTTAATTTTTGGTCATTAGGTTCACTTTGTATGCAAAAAATAGAATTACCTTAAACAGGTTTCCCATGCTTTCTGGAAAAGTTGGAATAGAGTTGACCAGTTTCCCATAGAAAAGGAGATCAAGGAAAATGGATAAAAAGAAAATTAAAAAATAAAAAGGAAATTTCTGCAGGTGCAAGGAAAATGTGCCAAGCTGATAAATATGCAATTCAAACAGTTAAAGTCTCTTTGAATCCTATTAATGTAGCTTGTTTTTTAAAGTCTTTTTTAGCCTTGTAGGGGTCAGTTCAAGTACCATGTGTCAGTCTACCACCTTTATGAAAATGAATTGACCTGCCGTAGTGTAGACACCGACTGCTCAAAAGCACTGTACTGTAAAAATGGCCCCATGACTTTGTGTGGGCATATGACCTCAGTGTTGTGCTATTGTCCGGTGACAGGGTGAGTGTTAGTGACATCTGCTCGTTAACAGAGACTGACAGCAAGCTCTTGAGCCTGAGTGTGTGTGAGTGACTGTCCCAGCAGAGCCCATCAGCTCATCTCAACCCAACACACCGCTCGGCTGCTGCCATAGCAAACACAACCTCTGTGCCCTTGACTCTGAGGTCACTGTTAGGGGTGGGAATCACATGCGATTGCGATTGTGTGATTTCTGATACACTGTTCACAACACCAACAATATCATGATATAGCAATTCCACATTCATTTACAATATTCATTCATTTCTACCATTAATGCCCATGGCGAAATTCAGTTGTTAGGGCTTTTCAAATGAATTGATTCAGACTTCATTCATCTCCCATAGACTGATTGATTGTACCGTCTTATGGCAGGCTAACGATGAAGAAAAACCAGTTCTGATGGTGTCACAGGCAGCATATGGTACAGCTCTTGAATATAAACTTTAACAATGATGACATTTGATAACTCTCACAGGATATAGTATGGTCTCAGTCCCACTGCTAACAGCTCTATATCCTGACACCAGATCTTCTCTTTAACTCTAATAAATCATGATATCTGTGAAAATGTAGGGAAAGGATAGCCCTAGTTTAACAAAAAGTGGGCTTTTGCATCCATTTTTTGCAATGTACTTTTTAATTTGTAATTTTACTTTTGGGGTGCACGGTGGGAAAGTGGTTAGCACTCCTGCCTCACAGCAAGAGGTCCTCTCTGGGTTCTCTGGCTTCCTCCCACCGTCCAAATACATGTATGGATAGGTAAATTTGTGAATCTAAATTGCCTCTAGTGAATGAACATGAGAGTGAATGGTTGGTTGTCTGCTTTTAATTGTCCAATGTGTACCCTGCCTAAGGCCCTAAGCTGCTGGGATAGGCTCATGTCACCCGCGGCTCCCAGTGGGACTAAGTAGAAGATGAATGAATGGATGAATTTTAATTTAGTTTATCACATACTTAACAACAACCCAGAATGATATATTGCCCCACCTCTAGTCACTGTGTTTCTGTAAGCAGACAAAACAGTCAGATCCATAGCCTGTGCCCCTTTTGACATCTATTTCAACACCATTCTCCAGTTCATTCATGACATGATTTTTTTTTTGTAGACAAAGTTTTGTTTACAAATTTTTAATTATGACTGAAGAATTAAAGTAAAAATTACAGCAAAAAAGTATGCCATAAAAGACTAATGAATCCCATATTTCAAAGTGTCTACACCAGTTATATCTCTGCCCCAGTTCAGCTGATCCAATCACTCGGCACAAATTCAAGAAGGTTGCGGCAATTGTGATTTCAGTGTGGAAAGGATTTTGGCAAGTCATATTAGAAAGACTACAGCAACAGGACCACTTTGAGTGACATGCCATCATTTTACAGGATTTAGGCTGATGCTTAAAACGTTATTTTCTCAGATGAGCAGATCATAACTGAATCATTACCCAATTACAGACACTGAGATAAATATGAGGAAAATATATCCATCCTACATTTCAATCTTTCATGGATTAATTGCCAAATACAAGAATAATGGCTGCCCTTTTATGACTTTGTTTTTCAAGTCGGCAGAAAACAGAACCTGCAGTTTGTCGCAGATTAGATTACACATGAGAGTTAAAGGGAGCAGGGGCAGAGCAGGCCACAGTTCCCAGGTTCAACTCTGCTCAGTTTTTATAGAGTCGTGGTCTGATGTCGGTGCCAGCAGCGTAACCAAAGCAACATCCACTCACACACAACAAATGCAATAACAAGCCTCTCATCCACAGCCCATAAACAACTCTCCTGCCTCTCTGTGGACCATCTGATCCAGCAGCCTCGCAGCGACATCAAAGTGTGTGTCTGTTCAAACAGGACTGCATCACATGAGCACATTCATCAACCTTTATAATCCACATGGCCTGTTGAACCAGAGATATACAAAGCCCCTTTTATGTTAAGAGACCTTTTTTCACAGTTATGTTTATGATATGAAGGAATGCACAGGGGTAACCTATAGTTGAAGACCTTTATTATTACAAGTCACTGATGCTTGGTTGGGTTCTGTTGCCTTGCCTCATGTTTTGGCCGGCTTACTAGCAGCAACAACAATTTTCTTTATTTTTTTTTTTTACATCAAACCATTGTGCTGTCGAAATCATTTTGTCATTTTTGGCTGTTAGCATTTAGCAACACACTCAAGGAGTTCAGAGAGCTAAAGTTAGAGCTAAAGCTAGGTTTCAATGAAAGAAGGACGAGAGCCATCAAGTAACCTGGCTACTGTAGCTAACATGGCTAACTCATCATGCTAATGTAGCAACTGTTAACGTCTGATGAGGCAGGTGGTCATGGGAGAATTCTTTAACTAACAAAAGTTGCATTAAAACTAACCACAAACGGCTTTAGAGCTTTTCTAACATAGTTTAATTTTCTCTAAATCAAACTAGCTAAATGGTTGTACTCACCAAACTCCAATTTGTGTTTTCTCCAAATACTGTGTTGTGAATAGAAAAGTAACGTTATATTCCTTCCCTTTGCAAAGATCAGTAAAAACATTGCCATCACCCTTGCATTGTTTGACTGTTCTACTCGGATTAAAATAGCTTCTGGTTTGCTGTTTGTTCTCTTGTTGCATTTTCTGTCCATTATTCAGTCAGGGTTGTTTTAAAGATGGGCTAAGCTGTTAGATAGTACTTTTATTTTCTGTTAAAGTTAAATACCAGCAAAGAAGATATGTAGCTGTTAACATTAGCCTGTCAGGCTAATGGAGCATCTTTCCAATAAACTTGCATCTCCTTATAGGCACAGTTCTGAGTCAGATGAGCTATGCGTTGACTGTCCGTGATTGATTTGACTCTAAATAACTTGAGCAAGGTTTGACAAATGCAGTAAAACACAGTACTTGTACTACTTCATACTAAATATAGTTAATTATTTGGCTAATACATATATATCAGCAACTTTCTTGGCTATTTGCTATGAACTCATAGGTAATTATTAACATTGCGAGTAACATCGCGAGTAACCAAATGTAAATATATTATATTATATATATTATATAAGTAACAAGTCTCTTCTCACAGTTTGTCGTGTCAGTTGTTATTTAAGCAGCTTTCCATGTTGGCAGTTTAAAGATTTATTGCACAGTAATCAACATAGTTATATCATTTGCAGATAATTGTAAAGGTGCGTTGTGTAAAATGTATTCAGTAATCTGAGAACAACCTGAAAGACTGACTCATAGATTCTGTTTATAATCAGTTGTATGGCCCAGTTGACTAAATTAAGTCGAATGTGTCACTCAACAAAACATGTTTAAAAATGTTGCGGATGACATTTGCGTGACATAACTAAAACAGGTTAAGTAACAGAGGTTCATGTTCCCACCACTGTGCTTCTCCAAAGTGTTTTACAGTGCAGTGAACATAAACCTGTCATCACACAATGCCATTACTTTGTCATCCAGCCGCACCACTTTTCATTTATCTGCTTTCACTTTCCATTCATCCCAACCCCCCACTTGTAAAAGACAGATATTTGCAGCAAACCCTGAGCTAAACTACATTTGATATTTGATATGACCTTTTAAAATGTCACTGAAAAGAAAAAACAAATGCCTTTCCATTTATTGGCTAGTGGTATATTTTTCAAAAGCAGGAGGTGTTGAATGAATGGTGCTTAAATGTCCTTTGCTCTGGTGTTACTTTAAAAAAAATACAATCAGCAAAATTGAGTTTGCTTTGCAAGTTTTATAAACCCTGAGCCACTTACTTTTGTTGTTATTCTTGGTGGTGTTTTTATTACAAATGTATTATAATCTACAAACCAATAACCTCAAGACCAACACTTGCACACTCTGTTTTTCCTATTACATAGGAGACATATAAGACAAGATGAAACAACACAGTGCATACAATATAAAATATTATATGTAAAAAGCTCCTCGTATTAGTTTATTTACTAGCTCCATTTACTTTTTTTAATGCATTGCAACTGTTAGATTAATCCACTTGTACACATGGTCACACTACAAAGTGATTTGGATTATTTTTTTGTAAAAAGGATGTGACAACTTAAAATTTGTAAAACTTCTTTTGCAAACGTTCTTTTTTTTTGGAAAAGTAAACGTTTAAAAGGTTTGAAAACTCTTGATTTTGTTTTAGTGGTATGTAATTACCATTATTTTCATAAAAGTTTTTTTAAGTGTCACAAAAAAGCTTAAAATGTCTATTAACTGTTACATAGTGACACAGACTTAAGTTGATCCCTGAGGGAGGAAAATAGCTTTTCAGGAGTTTTGCGGGAGTAACTTGTAGGTAACTTGCTATAAACTTAAAATGCCAGAAACTTTATTTTTGAATTATGGAAAGTTATAAAATTGCGGAGCACTGCTGTTTCCATCAATGTTCCTTTTTTGGATGCCTCATATTTGGTAGAAGAATATTTTTGTCTCTCAAAATACAAATATGTATTTTCTGACAAAACTGACATTGAGTATTACAAAACTGTTTCCATTACACTTCATGCACAGTAACATTTAAGCTTTACATTGACATTCATGTAGGCTTTTGTTAAATGGATGTTACAAATGTTAATACTACAATAATAATAAGGTTATATATTGTGCAGCCAAATGCTACTTGACCTCCTTCCCTCTTTTATTGCACTTTGACCTTCAACCCTGTCCTCTCTCTGTGAGTCTTCATACATACTTGGTGCATCCATAGTAACAGCTCCTCTTTTTCCTAATGACTCTCCTGACAGTTTTAATTAACAAAGCAGCAGGTAGTGGCCTCTCAGTGTCTCTCCTCATTCTTTCCCACATCTCACTCCGCTCATCCTCAGATGTGTGTCTGGAGACATGTAAAGTCCTGCGGATGTTCCCACCCTGACAGCCAGGTGTCCCGCTGACACAGCTCCAACACTTGAGTTATTGTTCCATATAAAATGAAACAATTTTTATGCTTTTGAAATCTTGCAACTAGAAAATATTCTATCAGCGCCAGTGTTCTACATTTTAAACAGAATGTTTCAGCCGTGTTAAATGACAAACATAAGACTGCAGTGGTTTTAATTGAAAGCAATGGCCCATAGACACTAAAATAAAGTCAAAGTTGCATTTAGTTTTTTGCTAATTTGGACTTTCCCTTTCTTTTTTTATGCAAAAAGCCATATATTCTTGGGAACATATATATACATGTATATAACAAAACAAAACAGAAGAATAGGATAGGCTGCACTGACTAGTTCAAACTACGTTTAATCACACCACAATGTAATTAAAAGCTTTCCTTGTTGAATTATTTTTGACATGTAAAATGTAAATATCTCTCACACAAAATACACATAATAATATTATTACAATTAAAGCAGTCTTTGCAATACACTATATGTAAATGATTTTGATGAATTGGTAAATGAGGGGTACCTTAGACAGCAGCTGGATTCTTAAAGCCCAGTCATATTTCAATAGAAAACATACTAAATGTGTACTTTTTTTAAAAACATTTCATTTATTGTCTACATTGCATTTTAAAGAGTTAAATAGTGAGTATCTAAATTGTAAGAAATTGGTGTAGCTCTATGGGTTTAATTTGCTGGAAGAAAACTATTCAAAACGATTTATTTTCTTCGTTATATTAATTGTTGTTGTTATTCTCTTCAAACATATGCTAAATATGTATCTCAACGCAACTTTTGTTAAACTTGTGTGACCTCACTGTTTACGTAGCAGACTCATCCAGTAGAAACAAAGTTTGACTTTGACTTTCCAGTTGTAATGGTTCGACAAATGCATTTCCATTTTCCGACTGCTATCAATGTTTCAACACTGTCCATTCTATGTACGCTTTTATTACATTGCATCTTAAACTCACAGGTGACATTGAAAGGCAAAGAAGATGAGGTCATGTGATCTCCTTGCCTTTTGTCTCCGTCTGTGTCTTATCTCTGTCCCCCACAGATCCCATAAATAACCCTCCCCCACACACAGACACACCATACTTAAGTGTCCAGCGAGAGTTGAAAAGTCCCAGATGAACGTGAGAAAAAATAAAGACCCAACGTGTGAAAGATCCCAAACGGAGAAATGATAAGACAGGGCGCGTCGCTGATGTCATCCTCATAAAACACCGGCGTACAGCAGAGACGGAGCGGGGAGATGGGATAGAGGCTGAGATCATTGGCTCATAACTCACTCTCAGAACCCATCGCCGCCGCCGATCTTCCGCCCTAAACCTCCACTTTGTCAATGCTGCTCGGTGGTTACGTCCGTCTTGTGTTTAAGGCGGCAAATTGGCTGCTTGAGAACAGGAAATGAAACCATAGCTCTGGTAATAAAAGGAAACAAATGGTGGATCTCTTGTGTGGTCCTAAAGCTTTAATCAAAATGTGCAGATAAAGGGGGTTAAATATAAAACCCATAGAGCCGGAAAAATAAAGAGGGCTATCTCCCAAATCAAATGTTGCAAACCACTGATAACAACAAAGAGACACCAGGACTCCATTTAATTTAGTATTTAGTCTAAAACATGCAACCTTCTCATAGAGTGGATCCATTTTGGGATGACTTTTGGGAACACAGTGGGCTTAAATTATGAATGGGACAGCTCAGTGTATAGTGTATGCCAAAAAACAAGAATAGCATGTGTTTAATTTGCCGTCTTTGTTTTTATTCTTGAGAAGTTGCCATGTGCTTTTAAGTCTCAATGTCACCTGGTCCTTTTCAGTCCTTTTTGTACGGAACGGTAGGATGTAATCTCAAATAAGGTTGACAAAGTTATGCAGGAAGGCTTCAATACAAACCAAAACAACTTATTTTAGCATTTATTTAGCGAAAAAAAGAAAAGTTTAAGTCGGGCCATTCTTCTTTACATTATTTTGAATTGTTTGGAGCATTTGATGTACATATACATACATTTCTGTACATAGATCAATAGTATTAAAATAATCTGTTTCCTACAGATCTCTGGTAACATGTCCCACTAATACCCTTCTGTATGGGTTACATTTGAACCGAAGGAAACACAGAGCAGAAATTCGATTAACATTAGCTTTTATCTTGCGACCAGTGTCAGCAAGAACCGACCTGCAGCTAGTGAGCTGTATTATAGACACATTAACAGGGACACATTTCTGCATCCATATATAATATACACACCACGCAAGGTCTTTATATAGCAGTAAAAAATGAATGTAAAGCAGTGCTGATTGAAATCGAAACCAAAAAACACATGGCTAATTCGCATTTGTTACACAATATTTGGGCTAAACTTTAAGCTAAAGAGGCTTTTCCTCCTGTGACTTTGTAGATAGTATTCCAGAAGTAGTGCAGAGAAATAAAGAATCATATTTCTTTTACCCTGTTGGTAAAAGCTTGGATATAGACAAACCAAAAAAACAATCTAGTTAAGAAGTGGAACTTAACGTAACTCTGCTGAACATTCGCGGATATATGGCGGATAGAAATAACTAAGTCACCAAGCCTTTCATTCGGTTAAGCTCTAGACCATTTTAAAAACTTAATTCTTCAGATTTTCACCCATTTTAATGTAAACTTGATGATGTGGTTCAGATATGTACCCTTTCTCAAACGAAGCTCTTGGGTTTTTTGTATTTCTTTGAGCATCACACAGTTAAACTTTGGTGATAATTTGCTGGGACGTCCACTCCTTGGAAATTCGGCAAATGGTCTGAATGCTTGAGATCAGCAAAACCTCTAGAGGTCTGCACAAATGCTGATAAATAGGGGTTCTTTTAACCCGTGTACATTCTCCTATGTGTATTCCTAACAGGAAGTAAGTTCCTGTTACACACATTGCCAAACAAGCTGCATTGAAACTGTGTGTGAATATGTAACATTCACTTGTCCGTGTCTGTTATACTTCAGCAGATTTATGGCACGTGGGATAAAAGGCTGTACGCTAGATAAATAATCGATATGATCTGTGTGTGCGTCTCCCACTCGCTCGGCCCAGCATACACTACTTCTTTGTTCGCTTTGTGCCAGAGCAAATACACTCCGTACCGCAACACACTCCGGCGGATTTCCATTCTTTCTTTCATTCACGAATAATTCTCTCATCATTTTTCCCCATCGCACACACACAAGCCTCAGTACGCTCTCGCACAAGCCCTCCACAAACAATGCTTAACCTCGGGCTCATAAATAATAAGCCGTGTAGATATTTCTTCAACGTCGCTGCGGTATGTCAAGCCGGCAGCTAATAGCAACGTCCTATCAGGATTAGTGTGGAATGTACACACTTCCTCCCCCGACTGGGTCCCGCCCCGTTCTCAATCTGTGTGTAATCAGGAATCACTGGGCCACTGAGAACCACTGTGAAACTAAGAACATAAATTTATTATGAGGCTGCAATATGTAGAGGAGGTAATAAAACGGTACGGACGACTAACTCTGATCACAAGCTGCTTCAGTTCAAATGTCAAATAAACCCCAGTCTATTGTCGGGTAAAAATAAAATGACATTTATTTTTGTTGAATTGTAAATTAAAAAGGTCATGGGTTCGATTCCCAGGCTGGCCCTTCTTCCTGCTTCATCCCTTCGTCCACAAATTGGATCCCAGCAGTTGTTGTTGCTTATTCCACAAAGAAACAATATAATAATTGAAAAATGTAGAAAATCCTTGTTCTATATTTTTGCAGTAACCAGAATTGCAACCAGATTTTTTAAATATCGGAAGGGTATTTGAGAATCTCTGGCTTGACAGTTTTCTTTGTATGTAGACAAGAAACAAAAATAGTCCTCAGTCAATAGTTGTTTCTTGGTTCCTTCCTGAAGTCCCAGTCAAACGATTGTTAGAGATTGCTTACAAACCTTTTTTAAAATGTTTTAAAATGGCTGTTGTCCGTCATACAGTGTGACAGGATGAAAGATGAGTGATCTCACAGTTGTACGACCAAAGAGTCCCTATTGGAAATATGAGAAATTTAGGAGAAGCATAGCATATTCTGATCTGGCTGTTATATATAACTGCTTTGCTAAACAAACGTATGCTTATGACTTACCCCAACTCCTTTTGCAACTCTGAAGCCCAGAATGCAACTCAGGTTTACACTCAGTGACAGTGTCAGAGCTGATTTGTAGCCAATGATGCACTTGGCTTCTCTAATCACACAGTGTGATGGGATCAATATTGCAAAAATGTGACAGGGGCTTAACACATAAAACTACCAGCCAAAGAGCCACAATTAAGATAAAATATTACATTTTAACAAATACCACAAGATTTGTATCATTCAAATAAATAAATGTCTATATATTCTCCCACCTATAACATGTATTGATTTGGTCTTGTAAGCCGTATATATTTCTTGAAATAAAGCCCACCTTTTATGTGTTAAGTAGATAATTTACAAAACTTTGAAATTTTTTAGATGTTTTGAGAGAGAAAAAGGCAAGGCATATGTGAAATGTAGTGGCTTGAATGTAAGGCACACATTTCATATCAACAGTATGAATCTTGGCTTTTGATCCCACTCAGACGTGTGTCTCAGTTAATGTTTATGACCCTTCCACTGTAGACTTACAATCCGATGTAATATTTTGGCTGGACTTGACTTCATGTGGCCTGTAAAATCATCTGAATTTCAAGTATCCATACACCAATGTCTTCCGGGCCTGTTTTATCTGCACTTGGCCCCATATTACTGTTATTTACTTTCCATTTGTGGGGGTCAAACAAACATTAGGAGCCTGAAACTTTTTAACACACACAGTTGTGATGTTTTAGAGGAAGCTGTTCTCTTCCTCTGACTGTGCGAGTGACCAAAGGGAGTATTAGCTTTTCTCCTCAATATGCTTTAGATGTACAGTGTGTATGGGGCTGACAGAGAGGTCCATTAAGACTGCTGGGATGATTTCCTCTGCTCCGTAAGCACAGTCCCTCTCCCATGACCACCTCCTCTACCTGGAGAGTGTTCCATCTTCCTTCCACTTTGGCTTTAAGAGGTGTCTAGAGTGGATGCCTTTGATTCATTCCTTTGCATTTGAGCATTTTTTTTAGCCGTGTGCTTTCTAGTTTTGATTTCACGTAGCGTTTTTGTGCTTTATTTACTACTTTTGCTGTACTGTGAATAGGGCTTGTGTGGCTTGTTTATGTCACTCTAGAGGAGGTCTCTTTTTAACAGAAAGCAAAGATAAAAGTAGACAGTGGCTTCTCTTTTCACTGCTTTGCTGGTGGAGCATGGAGGTTGGACAGAATTTGTTGCTGGGATGATTAGTTAAAAGACATGGGTACACTTTGGTTTTAGTAAGGATGAAACAAATCATTAAGATACAGAAATACACTGCTAATATATTATCTTCTGAGATGTATCTTTAAAATGCTGCCAGCTGTTCAAGATAAGGAAATGAATGATGTCAACATATTACACTGTGAGAAATGAGCTCTATCCGCTTCTGTCAAGGCATGAGGGGTTGGATAATCTTCCACGGATCACTGCACTGCAATGTTTACTTTTCAAATCATTTTAGGCGAGGTATGTTACAGTAAAAATGTCAGTACTGTGATTCCAGTTGGGCTAAGTCATTCACTTTGTTGGACGAAGGCAGTAACTTGAATCTCCCTATTGTCGTGTAAATGTGCTGAGTGGTGATAGATAATATTAGCACGAAACTTTTGTAAAATATACATTAGCTTAAGTAAATGTTTAAATGTTGAACGGCTGAAAATGCTAGTAAACAGGTTTGTGCTTTTGAAGCTCTGTGCTCTGGAAAAATTTTACATGTAAAAATGACCAAAAATTGCCCAAATATGTAACGATTCAGCGTCTGGTTGAATTCTGGTGATTCTGGTTGACCATTTCAACTGTTAGCTCCAGCCTACAAGTGGCACTATCTCTGTTCATCTGGAAACCATCGATGTAAAATGTATCTGCCTTTATAATGCAATATAATAAAATCACTTAAGGATTAAAGCAATCACATATGTACTTGTTCAGTTTTAAAATATCTATATAAAAGCTAAAAACACCTGGACTTTTGGTCATTTATTCATTTATTTCCTCTTTCCTCTCATTTTTGTAAATATATATATAACTCAACACAAAGGACTATTTTAATACCCATTCAAACACACACTCCCACAAACAGGTCAGGTAAGAGATAAATGGTGTCATTAAACTGTGAGGTGAAGACTTCCTGGCTCCTTACACACAACCGCTTCGATGTGTATGTTTAGCTATTCCACACGGTATCACATGTACAACACTATAGGAATTCATATACAGCGTGTTACCATATTCCATACATAGTCCATCTGTCTACAGTCCATTTAAAGTTTGGTCCTAATTAGCACTCTAATCATTGTCATGGCTTTTGTTGATGTGGTAATTATTCCCTATTAGCATCTCTTGTAAACCCCTTTGGCTGTAAAGCTAATTTCTCGGCAGTTAATTTTTTCTTCCCAAACATGTGAAATCAAGCAGGACCTGTACGTTTCACCTCTAAATGTGAAGTTTGTCATAGGCCTTCCAGCTATCTAGACACAGGTGGCAAGCATGATGGGTTCAGTTCATTGTATTAGATTGAATATGTAATATATCGACTTTTGATTGATTATAACAGTGCTTCCCTTAACGTTTTTAACATTTTTATCATATCATATGATTAGATTTGAATGAGGAGAATGTTTTAGTGATTTAATGACTCGACAGTTAGACATTTAGACACTTTTAACATCTGGCTGTTGTCTCTAGTACTTAAGGTAGCACTTTGCAAACACGATTGAGCAGTAGTGAAGCATTGATGAATATTAAATTAATGATGAATGAATTAATAAGGAATTTATAGATGTTGAAATGTCCTTTATATGTATTACATGTGAGCTTATTATTCAAGACTAAAACATTAATAATAATGTTTAACGTAACTTCACAGTAAATGGCTAAATGTCACTGATGTAGAAGGTCACTCCATGCAAGCCACAATGTAACTGTAAAACCCTGTTATTTTAAATACAATAAATTACTGCTAAATACCACAGTAAAACTGCTAAATATATATTATATTATTTTTATATTATATTATTTTTTTTATTTTTTTTAACAGAGCTTTAATGTCTTCTAAAAATACATAATTTTACTGTAAATAAACATCCAGCTACCAGTATCATTCAGTATTTTTAGATTTTAAACAAATGTGGCATGATTATTTGTTACAAGAATACAAGCCAACGGAAAAAACACTAAAATACTGTATGACGCAACCTAATAAGAGGGTAACACTGGGTTTTTATCAGCAGTAAAAAGCTGTACATTTTGGAGACAGTGAAAAACCTGCAAAAGAAATTCAGATTTATACAAGGATAGATAAAACCACATATGAAAGACGGTAAAAATCATGTTAGTATGTGATAATCATAAACGGCAGTGCGCTCTAACCACAGTCGGAGAGGAGATCTGGTTCAGCAGGGATCGCTTTCAAAGCCACCTCATTCCTCTCAACAAATTTATCTCCATATGCGACTGTGGCCGTATAAATAAAAGTCTCTCTTTACACCACAGCTATGTGCAGAGACAGCCATACATACGGCAATACATGTGGCAAACTTTATTAGGATTTATGTATTCAGAGCATACATGTCCATTGTATTTATTTAAAATAGTAAAAACATATGCAGACATGGTGGTAGTTCAACTTCACAAAGATGGGCTGTTTGTGTTCTGGGGTCACAAAATCAGAGGTTGATAAAATGGTGAAATGTTTAGTCTTTTTGCAGTCCAGATGCAGAAAAAAATATGAGCACATTGCAATGGTAGTGTTCACAGTGCAGTTTGGTCCGTAGGCACAAAATCAAGTGTATGTAATGTGTGTAATAAATATGATGTATTTTATAGTGTGGTGTATGATGTTTTTTGTTTGTTTTTTTATTTATTGTAGCCTCTAGTAGATATAATAAAATAAGAGAATGATGGAATTTAAACAGTTGGATTTAAAACCCTGAACAGTGTTATTAGGTGTAAGACAACTTTTTGTTTAAGATAGAGTCAGTGTAGATAAACAGGAAACGGCCACAAAGAGAAGAATGACCTAACCAAATGACTTGTGTTGGAATAGGACCCGAGTCGCTCGAGTATGGGGCATACACTCTACCAGATGAGACCCAGATTATTTTCCCAGGAGTGATACAAAGTGCATCATTGGCTGGCTTCTTCTTCTCTTGCTTTATTGGTGAATCACCAACATGCAATACTGCCCCACTTCAAAGATGGTGTAATAGCGCCTACAGAATCATTATTAGTTGATGATTATTTGAGTTAATTATAGTGATTTAAGTTAGTTATTGCTACATCTGTGGGGTTTTTTTTTGTTTTGGATCTATGTTAAACTGCATCATCTGTAAATATAGTTGCATTGAATCAAACTGGTGGCAGTGAGTGAACCCATGGTGCCAGAACAAACAGAGAGTTGTTTGCTTTGAGCAAAGTGTCACAACCCTCATTTGTCTCCGGCCCACACCACACAGACTCTTCATGTGCAGCGCTGCGCAGACACTGCTTGTTTTCTTTTGGCTGGAACATGCACAAACACTTTCACAAATGCCCCATAACTCTTGTGCTGCTCACACTCGCCACAGACACAAAGACAGCAGTATTCTCTCTCACATCCACAGTGCCATAAGTCAGATCTGCCTACACGTGTGGACATGAGTGCGCTCTCAGGCTTCAGCGCCACAGCGGAGGAGTGTGTGTGTTATCTGTAGTGTCAGCGCTGAATTTTACACCATTTTCCTCTCACATTTGTAAAAATATGATGAGAGGAGACCTGATGAAACAATGTATGAACTCTCAAGGGTTCATTTACGACCAATAAGTTCTTGTCTTACATATATACCTTGAAAGAATACGTGACGAAAACATTTGGCATGCCATAAAGTCACTGCCTAGCCAGCCATACCATTTATTTTTTATTTCTCCTAGTCTGGAATCCTAGTCTAGTCATTTCCAATCATACCATTTCTATCCAGACAAATGTATGTCTTTCTAATTGCATCCAGAGGCAGTTTATTCTGTGTCTATTAGTACTCCAAATCAAACTCAAAGACCCTGTATTTGCTTTTTGGTAGGTAAGGTCAGAAAGACTAGTCTACAGCTTTTGAGATCATTTTAACATAATAACATTAAACTTAAAACCAGCCTAAACGTTGAAGAGTTTTTCCCACAATTCTCCACACTTCCTGTTTTCCAAAGTTGCCCAAAACCTTATCACAAACCATAAATTTTACACTGTTGCCTAATCTCGTCTGTATTTCGGGTCGTCTCTCGTTTGATTAGATTAGCCGAACGTTTGATAGCATATCAAATCCAAACAATGTAAACTGTGTGATTATAGTTAGCCCTTTTGTTCAATGCTCTGTGATATAGAACTCATGTTTATTTTTGTCTCAGCATGTACAGGAGAAATGATAGGATTCATTTCAGACAATAATGATGTGTATTGTCTAGACCTCCACAACGACCTCTACACAAACACGAGCAGCGGTACTGACACATGTTGTTGGGATATTGACCATATTACAGGTAACGCAATCCCCTTCATTTATACAACCATGGCAAATAAAGACAAAAGATTAGACACTTAGGGAGGCCAAAAACTTATGCAAGTATGTTAGCTGATGTATTGTTAATTATAAGCATATGGTGCTACAAAGCTAAAAAAAAAAAGCTAGTGCCCATGGGCGTTTCTCTGCATTAAATCCATCCAGTGGAGCAGTGGGCAGCCACTCCGGAGTGCTCCAGGACCTTCTCCAGATCTTGCGCCAATAATTGGTTAAAAAAACTACTATGCATGTTTTTGAAGTTAATGGGTGAAACTGGAGTACCTGGAGAAAACCCACCAATTCTCACAGCCTGGCCCGTGAGTCGAACTCAGGACCTTCTTGTTGCTTTCACAATGCGTTAAGCTCATAAGGCAGATCTCAATGAAACTGTCTTTGATGTGGTGGAACAGGTCCAAATCATCGGCATAAAATTCTCTGTCCTCCAAGTGGTGTCCAGGACTTGTAGTGTGTAGCCTTAAGCTGTCGTAGAATAAATGCTGCTATATATATCACTGCTGAATATCAAGAATCACTGACTGCACACAAGCGGTCAGTCAGAACCATCTCGTTTGAGCAGATATTTACACCAAAAATGTATTGCAGCCTGCTTAATTGCATCTTTCACACTCAACTCTAGCCCTAAAAAACAAAACAAACTTTTATTTTACATTATGGGTCCAACTAGTCACATGGATTCTAGTGGGGGGTTTTTTTTGTTGTTTGTTTTATTTTATGTGTCACCAGTCAACCAAAAGATTCCTCACTCTACATGTCTTTAAAATGTTTTAATAATCATCTGTTTTATTCACCACTGAAAGCATGGTAGGGTTAACCTAACAGACACAGTGATTAGCTGTAGTTGTATTTGGCTTCCACGAAACTCTAGGGGACATAAAATGAAGTTACTGCAAATGAGAATCGGGCTTCTTGTGCGATTGGCCCACACACATGTCTACTCCTGTTTTATATTGGACTTTAATTGGTATAATTAGTCAATGGCAGAAGTCAAATATGACAGTGCTTCAGGAAGCGAAGTTGAGACTGTGTGCAGCTTTAAAAATACTTATAATCTAGTTTCTGAAAAATGCCTGTACTTTTTAATGCTTTTTTAATTAAACTGACTATGATACCATTCGGAACAGCAAACCTGGCTCTATCTTGTGTTCCATAACTGTGTTTTTTGGCTAAGTGTGTTTTAAAAATTAACTCTTAACGCAACAGAGACGAAATTGTTCTTTTGCTGAAAATGACAAAACTGCAGGCTTGAATGTAATGGTGTAGCCTGGCCAGCCATCCTAATACTTTTTCTATTCCGTACAAAGAATTAGTCTGGTCCCTCTTGATCGAAGTTTGAGCCACGATGAAACTAAAAAACACCTCCTCGGTCGGTTTCAAATGTTTGTGGAGCGAAAATGACTTGTGTAAACAATAGGCCAAGCCGCAACAGGATCATTGCTGCTCGACCAAAACGTATAGTCGTGTAAACGGCCTCTAAGAAAGTCAGTGGGTCTGGCTGGTTAGACTATGATTGACCCTGAATGGCTGACGTCAAACAGTTTAATCACCTCCCATCAGTTAACAGAAATGGGCCTAATTTGTATTTTTGGAATTAAAAAACTTATTTACTTATATGAGATTAGGAAATAGACATGTTGTTGTTTCTTGTAGATCGAGACCGGCAGATATCACTTTTAAGGCAGTTAGCGAGGGCCATACTACAGCAGCAGGATTAGCTTTCCAGCAGTGAGGAATAGTTTTACCTCATTGTCATTGACAACATGAGTTTTTAAATGTACCATCCTAAAAACAGTGTGACTTTATGCACATGATCTCTTTTAAAAAACAGACCACAACCACCATAATACTCTAGCTACAGCTTATTTTAATGCCGTTTGACAATGGAAATTCAAATACATGTGTGACCATACTGACCCATACAGTATACCCTAGACTTCAGATTTGCCTGGCCGTTAAGTGAATGTGAAATTGCATAGCTGCCGTATGTTTACTTTCTCATTCATACAATTACATGCTGTGTATTTGCATTGCATTCATTGATACATACTTGGGTCCACGTGTATGTGTGCAGGTATATGCATGTGTGTGCTGGATTCATTCACTCAGCTCTGTTTAGTTTAGTGTGTGTGTGTGTGTGTGTGAGGAATGCAGACTGTGAGCCGAGCTTAGATTTAGTGGCGGAAACACACTGCCAAGAACAGGAGTGGTCAGATTAATCACTTGTCTGTCTACAGTCACAGTTACACCGAGGTCGCTGTTAAATGTATGTAATGCTGATCTTAATTACACAGATGGCAGTGTGGCTTGCTCCACGGATCACAGTTTAATTATATTTATTTACTTCCTGGTTTTATTTTTAGTCTAGGTGAGCTCTAATTTTAGGTTTCTTTGTGGAAGCTTCCTGTGCGTCTAACAATAAAAAACGGTGTCTTTTATCCCTCTGACTATGCGAGATTTTCCCATGGTTTACATTTGTTGTAGTTACAGGCGTGTTTATTCTTATTTGAAGCTCGCCTAGCTCTAATGATTCCTGACAACCCAAAGATGATGAGTGTGAATGCAGCCTAAGGTCTTACCACAAGTCGCCTTAATTCATTTTGGATTATTTTCGTAGAATTGTCAGTCAATAAAAAAGGATTTGGCTTGTTGCTTTAGTAAGTAATAAAGATTGTATTTTTCGTCTTAGGAAGTTGTGTCAGCTCTCTTGTAGTTGTAGTTGGCTTGCACCTTGTTGCCTGGACATGATCAATGCTGCTAGCAGCTACATTTTGACCCGTTGGACTTATAAGGTTCTATGTGACGTTTTTATTTTATTTATGCATTTTAAAGTGTTGTGATTTTTTAACTTCTTATCTGAAAGATAAGAAATAAGTAGTTTAATATGCCTGGAGATTTTCTCCCTCATTTATTTCACTGAAGTAAGACATGCTGTATTTATGATAATTGTAATTCCAAGATAATAATCCAATCTTGCTTGATGCTGCCCAGTTCTGGTGCCGAGGTCATACTGTTTTATCAAAAACCACATCAGGCCCTGTTATGAAAGCTGACCCATTTGTTGTCAAGGTCAATGAGGCATGGGTTCAAGAAACTTTTTTGTTCCTTCCTTCCTTTTGTTCCTTGTGCCATAACAGACCTGTGTGCCAAATTTTGCAAAGGTAAAGTCCTTCAGGCCTCAAGTGACATTGAAGGTTGTTGCTAGGGAAACACAGCTGAAGTTAGGGCTTGGTGCATGAGAGTTTTTTGTTTAGAGTGACCTACCTTACCTGTCTGCCAAGTGTATTTCCAAAGAACTACATTAGCAAAAATGAATGATAAATTAGCAACTAAACTAATGGGAATTTGGAAAGGTTTTTTTAAAGATTATTTTTTATTTAAAGATTTTTGGTGGGCTTTTTGCCTTTATGTAACAGTCAGTGTAGACAGACAGGAAACAGGATGAGAGAGTGTGGAATGACACTGGGCAAATGACCTGAGCCGGAATCAAAATGGGGTCTCCTGAGAATGTTCTCCACCAGGTAACTTTTAACTGCACCTATCTATTTGATGTTGCCTAAGTTGAAGCTCATTCAGGTATGAAATTGCAATTTGGATTTTTTTTCTTTATCAAAATAGCTGACTTCCTGTTTGTCGGTGTGTGGGGCCACAATAATATTTTTCTCCAATGAACTTTCAGGGGTCTAAATTTGACTTAGGATAAAAATATATTTGAGCAATTTCACTTGTGGTGTTTTCCTCTGACAACCAAAGAAGATGATGGATTATTTTTAAATGTAATCACTGTGCAGCACTTAGTTAGTGTTTTAAAATTAATGCGTATTAGTGTGTACAAACCCCTTTAGATTGTATTGTCATTATATGTAAAAAAAAACAAAACAAAACCCTAAGAAGAGTGTTTTTTTTGCCATCTTTTTCATTCTACACCAATTTTTCAGGGAAGTTCGTCTGGGCATAGTCTTCCCATAATGCACAGCTATCAGACCGATTTTAAACCCCATCTTTAAATGTGTCTGCTGATGTAGACAAATTTAACTGGACGGCCTTTATCCTGTCTCGGTGTCTGCCTGTCTGCCCATAGACCACACTGGGTCCTCTCTGGGTCTTTTCATTTTAATTCACCCCATATTATCCAATCTACAAGTACATGTATTTATCCACAGCACAAATAAGCATTGTCTTCTTACCTCCATGTGTATATCCCCCTATAATTGTTTGGTTAGAGGTTCCCTTTATTTGATTCAAGTTTTTAGATGGGCAACTTTCTATTGTTGTAACACTGGGTCCGTTTTTGGGTTTCCACTCTGGCCCAGACTCGCAGCGGTGGCCTTGTTCTCAGCTGTTTGGACGCCTGATTACAGGACAGAAGCAACAATTTGCGTACAACATTTTAGTGGTGTGGGTGGGCGGAAGAGAGGGCTGAGTTCGGAAAGCAAGGACTGAGGGAGGAAGGAGGGAGCTGAAGGAAAGAAGGAGAGTAAAGAAGTGATTACATTGCAGTCATTGGTGATTCTACGTTGCACTCTGTGGCATTCATAAGTCGTAAGTTATTCATTTTTGTAACCATACTTTTTTGCCATACATGCAGCTAATAGGTTATTGTTTGATCATTAAAAGGATCCTGGCCAGCCATACCTATTTACTTTGCAAAGTTAAAGAGGTCCGGGATCCCTTCATAGCAATTTTGACAAGTAAAAATACTGTCCAACCAATCGTAACCGTTTATCTGAAAAGAGGCGGGCTTTGTGTGATGTTTTTTTTTTTCTGATTGGTTGTACATCTATTTAACTGTGTCCAGAGTCAGTATATTTTGTGTCCATTTTCTGTCTTATGTCCAGTTGCAGTAGTCTGTGTCCTTTGGTTCTTACCCTAAATATAGGATCAGTGAATAACTGCCTATTTAAAATATTTGTATTATTATTTTTATAATTTTGTCCAATCAGAGTAACACCATGTTGTTTCTAAAGTAACATCAGTGCTGCCACTCCATTGGCCCAAACCAGCCACAGTTTGGCAGAAATCACAGAACTTTTGAAGGGAAGAGATGGATTTCTGTTTCTGTTTGTGGACTCATGGGCAAAAGGCCAGTTATGACCAGTACATGAACCAGAGCAAAAATGTATAATTTCTTTTTTAAATGTATTAAATTAAGTTTTATATAATACAGAGCCAATATTAACTTTTCCTAACCTCACTATTGTTCTGCCTAATCCTAAACATTTAAAAATATATCTGACTATCTGAATCTCAATATGCTACATACATTATTTTCATTCTAACAAATAAAAAATTTATACATTTCAACACTACATTCTGCAAAAATGGTTATTTGGGAAACTGTTAGAATGATACAAGTTCAGCTTAAATATTATAGGTATTATAATGAATTTAACAAAGGTGTGTTGAGGTGTCAAAGAGCGAAGTTTGATTTGTTATTTTGCAAAAGTAGGTGCCAGTTATTTCATTCAAAAATTTGTCAATTATTTCATCAAACTGACATGTATTCTGATGGACCAGCACGAGCACAAATACCTTATGTTTTGACTCATTCCTGCACTCCGTCTCATTCTCCGTGCTGTCGGTCATGTGGTGAGGAGAAATGTATCTTTGGCAGAGCTAATGAGGAGGAAAATGGGGGAGGAACTGAGGCAGACCACAGCCGTCCGACTCCCACACTGCGCTGCACATCCAGAGCAGGTGTCATCTTAGGAGACGCGAGTGGAAAAACAGAACGACTATAGGAGACTGGGCTCAAACCGCAGTGAAAGAAGTAAAGTCAGGGAAGTGAAAAATGCAAGAGAAGACCAATATACCATCAATATATCCTCACTACACTTCACGACATTGAAAAAAACCCAAACTAAACCAAATATTTTAAATACATCTTATTCTTCATATTCATAACACTTACAGTATTACAGTTTTAAAAGTCTGAAAAGTCCATGTTCAAGTTCACTAGTGAGGGATGGGCATAGGATTCTTATATTTTTGGTGTATTATGACCTTGACACAAGGGTTCAAAGGCTAGTGATCCTTTGTGCCGGTCCCAAGCCTGCACAAATAGAGAGGGTTGCATCAGGAAGGGCATCCGGGGTAAATATGTGAATCACTACACATTTCCCAATGGGGACCCTGAAGGAAGTAACCATAAGAAATCGTCTGTATGAAATGGATCAAAGAGAAATTCAACAAACGAGAACAAGGTTGCATCAGTGAGTTGCGTTTAGTGCTTGGTAGTAGTTAGTAGTTATGTTAATAGTCACTGTAGTTCAGTGCTGTGAAAAAGTGTTTGCCCCCTTCCTGATTTCTTATTTTTGTGCATATTTGTCACACTTTACTGTTTCACATCACCAAACAAATTTAAATATTAGACAAAGAAAACTTAAGTAAACACAAAATGCAGTTTTTAAGTGATGATTTTATTTATTAAGAGAAAAAAGCTGTCCAAACCTACCTAGCCCCATGTAAAAAAGTACTTGCCCCCCTTGATAAATCATTAATTAAACGTATTTTGGTATAATAGTATAATCTAAGAAAGCAGCCACTGTTTTAGTCAGCCTTGTCTTTCATTTAAGTTAAGCAAGTAAAACAAAGAAGCAAAAACTGCAGAGTCTGTCTCCACCTTCTTGATCACGCTGAGAGACCGGCCAAAAAGGTTCCCAAGTAGTACAGTACACTATGTTTCAGACCCCATCTGGCAGTGAAAACTTACACATACTGACCTGACTCGTGCTGTACCGCTCCAGTGGAAATGGCTGCCTCTGCATCTCTTCATGTTACTGTTATCCCTTTGATGAAATGGCAAACAAAGACAGAAATATCCAGCAACGGGAAAAGACTGAAAGTGGTTGAAATTGCCTTTAGCCTACCTGTTGATTGAATTGGACTACTTAAATGCCCTAGTTGAGTTGTAATAGTCCAGCTGTAACAATGCCTTGAATGAACTGTGCACATACATGTACAAACTGGAACAGAAAACCGAAAAAGGACAAGTTTGCAGTTTGTGAAAGGAATAATCTCTGCTGAACAAGGCGATGTCAGTTTGACTTGTACTCAAAGCTGTGATGTGTGCGGCTGGGCACTGTGTCATTTGTAGCTCGGCAGTGCGCTGTAACGTATACCTGTGTGTGTCTCGCTGCAGGCGTCGGAGACTTGGGTCAGTGGGTGGATATGTAGAGGGGTTCCCCCAGCAGGGTGTCCCGTTTGTGGCTGGCCAACCTGGGTGTTGCCCCTTCCTCCCTCTGCACCATGAGAGGGACAAGGAAAACAGCCAGCTCCCTGAAATATGAAAAGCTCTGAAAATATCTGCAAATATTTTTATAATTGGCCTCACGGACGGCCAAGGTCACAGCCTGCTGGTGCTGCTCTTTTCATTTTCATTTCACTTGTGGGGAGTTAGCCATGCTGTCATCCGAGAGATTAGTGAGGGAAGCACAGCATACTCCTTACCTCTGATGGAAAACACCTCTGCCACTATTATGACATTTCACACTCCACTTTTCAGTTTGATGGAACCATGGCTAGTGAGTGATACCATGTGAAATGATGAGCACCACCAGACTCTGGACTTGTTTCTATAGTGCAGTTTAGCATTCCAATCCAGATTGTATGAGGCCTCACTTGCTGCTTGATTTTCAAAACTAAGAAAGCCATTGACTGAAACAGCATTTGTTACTGTGGGACTCACAATACAATGCGATTTGTGATATACTGTCCACGATACCGATAATCACGATACAGAGATTCTGCAGACAATTTACAATATATCATGATATATGTGAAAATATGCTGAAGAGATAGTCATAGTTTGGAAAAAAAAAGTGGATATTTGCATTAATTCTTTGCATTTTAGTGTCTTTTAGTTTTTTGTACATAACCCCCATGTCTATATCCACAATAATCCAGAAAATGGTATTCTAACAAATATCACTGTACCTGTATCTGTATCGCAAGATGTATCATAAGAGAAAAATGAAATGGTAACAATACATACAGTGATACATACAACTTTCTTCATTTGTTTTTGCAGTCCGTTAAGTTAAATACTGCCGTGATAAAACCAGCGATGCTTCCTCACTTAGTTTAATTCAATATAAAAAAAATATAAAAGGAAATTCAGTTGTTAGGTCCCTTCATATGAATTGATTCAGACTTCATCTTCTGTTGATTGATTGACAGTCTTATTGCAGTCGGGAAGAAGGAGTTCTTGTGCTGTTCCATCCCAACGTTCACTGATCTCAGACGTCCAGTGGCTGCTCTTTGTTCAAAAGCCCAATGCAGGAGATGGTCTATGTTGTGCAGTACAGCATCCATCCTCTTCTCCGTTGCTCCACTACTTCAACCAGAGTCTCCAAACTAATACCCTGTCTATTGCCTTTTCTTTTTTTCTACCATCTCTTCTTACTTACAACACACTGTTCCCACCGAGCAGTATGGTTACAGGTTGGGCTGGTTTAGTATTGGTAACACCAACTACAAGTGCTTGGCTCCTCTTTTTAGTAATTATAACACACTGTTGGAACTGCAGTTAAAGTATATGGAAGGACGATATTAGACCATGTGGTTTCCATTGTACAACACTTTGCCTCTAATAACTGATGTGTTAGTAACACTCTATTCTAGACTCATTTTCTTTAGTCGAAGCCAATGTTTGCGTATATGTATACTCAACAAAATGATATAAAAATTATAGTTTGTTATTGCCAGTAGCTTGTATTTGTTTTACTAGAAGCACGAGAACAAAACTGCATACTCCACTCCAGAATTAAATGACATTTTTGTGGGTAGTTTGTGCTGACTTTTTACAGTAAGCCATCAGATTTGGATTTTCTTCCGTCTTGTTCAGGGCAGCAGAAATAATGAGCATTAACTCACACATCAGCTATTTAAAGACTCCGAGCCGTGAGCTTCTGGTTACAGGACAAACACTTTCTGCAACCACATCATATTATTTCAGCTTGTACGGGCAGCGAGAAGGCTCAGGTTTCATCGGCCCTTGGTGAAATGTACGTGTGAGCCCAAAGCGAGAGATGGCGGCCGACCATTTGTGGCTGGACCAGAGTTAAAATCCAGCCGTCTTCTCACACACACAGAGGTTATATTTATAACAAAAGCATACTGGGCATTTTTGGTGGGTGTGCGTCGGAGAGGGATTTCTGTGAAACCAGGCTAAATAATGGTTTGGGGATTGTGTACGAGCGCGTTGCCAAGCAGGAGGAGTGTTAAAACACTCTCTGGGGACGGACTGCTGTGTCTCAAGAATATCACGCTGACCGCAACAAAGAGCCATCCAAACACACTCGTGCAGGCTCTGGAGTTACAGTCTGCTCTGTGTACATGTTACAGACTTCAAGCAAACTCATTGTGCATGTGGTAATGTGATCTAAATGACACACTGTCTTTTACAAAAGACTTGTGTTTTTATCTCGCAGCACTTTTACTGCAACAAAACAAATGAGGACCAAGTGATTTTCCATGAACTGTCAAGAAGCAAATGAGATTCAAAATCCAGTGTAGTTTTCTGTTATAGTAAAGTGTATTATAGCAGAAATCAGTAGTCCTACATTTTGTAGTTCTCAGAGATTCTTAAGTACCACCACAGAGAGCCACCAGAGGTACCGGTACCACAGTTTGAGAACCACTGGTATAGAGTCTAGAAAGTGCTAATTTGCAACACCAAATAGATTAGTCCCTAGGCCAATAGCATTGATCCAATTATGGTGTAACTTGCTATTTTCACTTTTTTTTTTAACGAGGAACTAAGCTCTTTGTTAGGTTTGATTCTGTGACAGGCAGGCAGCCAAACATTTGTGCTGGTCCCAAGCCCGGATAAATCGAGAGCATTGAAACTTAAAGGAGCAGCCCAAAGACATTATACAGTTAACATTTTGTCCATGATGCTTTGGGTTTTCCAAACAAAAAAGGAGCACGCCCTGAATATAAAAGTTGAATATAAAGATACATCATTGTTGAGTCAGTGTGTTGAAAAATATACATCAGCAAATACAGCGCAAATGCAGGAAAACGCAATTATCACACGTTCAAAATGGCTTGTCCTTTCATTTCAAATTAAAAAGAGTGTTCCCATTCCGCTGTGTATTTTTCTATTTTCACATACAATTTCTGGTGTTATGCTTAAAATCCCCAGTATAATACGGGCTTCTGTTTGGCTTGTGTCTGTTTGTGTGATTGTGCCCAGCGTTGTAAACGTGCTCTGTGATGTGGCCGGCTGTATTTAAGCAGAGCACAGCGCAGGGAGCTTTAGCGGCTGGAGGCCTGTGTATCTGTGTGTCCTTTCTACATTGGTGTTTATGCTGAACTCGATTTTATGTCACCACCAGAACTGGGACACTTCATATCCTTTCGCATCGGGCCAAAATGTTGGTTCTCCGGGACAGCCACTGTATATTTTTCTGTACATTATGTGTGTTAGTGTGTGCGTGTGTGTGCGGGTGTGTGTGTGTGTCGGTTTGTAGCAGGGCGTTGCTGAGCAGAGAGAAAATATCCCGGTCCGACCGCGGGAATGAACCCACCCACTATACCACACCCAGAGCTGCGACAGAACAGTGGTCCCTACCTCTCTGAGCCTCTCATCTACTGACTTTTATTGTCTTTTATTTCAAATAGATGAATCATCATGTCTCTGTTTGTCTTCAGGCCTGTCTTTTTCCTCTTTTTTTCCAGCTTCTCTCAACCTCTCCCATATTTGTCTACATTTACTCTGTATCTCCGACAAGAAATAAAACATTTTACTGGCTGCTAAATGCACTGTTTATTGGAGAGACAGAGCGATCTGTAATGATTCCTACATTCACAACAGTGTGAAGAATAACAGCTTTGATGTATTTCAAGTGTGTTGTGAATTGCAGACGTATGCAGATTACATGTGCAGACTAAGTGCATTACTGTTATGTCTGCACTGCTGTCACATGTGCATAGCAGCCTTCTGGCTCACTACATGTTTACAAAGACAAATATATCGAAATATGCACTAATATTCCTGTTCAATTACTATCTATTCGAGGAATTGGTTTACCATTGCAATACATACATCTTTGCAGTTGATACTCTTATTTCAACCAAAACACTTGACAATTTTTGACTGCAAACACAAACAAAGCCTTTTATTCTCTAAACTTTCCAAGAAAATCTTTTGAGCACCTGGTAGTTTGGCTGCTCTCATCACAGTTTCATCATCTTTTCTTCTTTGTAGATTTGCAATCCTAATATTTTATTATATGTTTTTGGGTTGCTGGCTTTCTGAAACACTCATAAACATCAGGAATGAATTTTTACAGTAATGCTTTTTGGCGTTTTTGGCTCACTTTACCATCACAACACATCATCACTCAGGGCCATGGCTCATTGTGGACACAGTTGCTCCCCTATTTGGGTCAAGTGATCGAATTTTGCAATCCACATGCTCTGATCCTCAGTCTGGTCAGATTAGTACGGCAACAACACTTGGACAAACAATATTTGATGTCCAGCTACAACATAAAGAGAACATTTGAAAGTATTTTTTGGCAGAAGAAAGTGTTACTAGGCTAACAGACTGGTGCAAATCAGGAAGTGACAAACACCAAAGATGCACTATTTGTCTTTATGGTGACTCCAGCTAATTCCTGATTTTAACTATTGGACTGTTTAAAATCGGTCCATTATTACCAGACAGTTTTCATGTGAGATGGACAAATTTGGCATGAACTATACAACAAGAATGGCACTGTTGAAATATAGCTAACCACTAATCCCAGATGCTAACCTTGCCCTTCTTAAAGTTTAATATCTTATTTTAATGCATGGACTAGAAAATGTCCGGAAATGTCAGTAGTGAAACATTGAAGCCTGTGTCAACAGTGTGTGCCCATATAAATTGCAATAGCCCTCCATTAGCATTAGTAGAAAAGGCTAGTGGCACACTGTTGCTATGTTATACCTGAGATGTTAACGTTTGGACAGACCTGGTTTGTCTTCAGACACCGTCAATGACAGTCATTTGTACGTGCTTGGCCTTCACCATCACAAATCCTGTCTGTTCCCACGTTGTCGACCACGGTTTTGTTTTTAGACCCGACATAATACTGTTGTGTCCTGTTGGAGCTGCTCGTCTGGACCGCACTAACACATGTACACACACACTCAGCCACAGATTCAATCAGTCCCTCCTGGCAGATGCACTCTCTCTTTCCTTCCTACTCGGAGTAAATTCTGTAAATCAACAAGCTCTCCGTTCAGTCTGCTGGATGCTGATTGGTCGGGATGCGGGCGATCTGTGCGGCCAACCTCTATTTTGACTACGGCTGTCTGCAGATGAATACGGCGCTGTGATCTGCTCCTAACATGTGCATCCAAGTAGAAAATCTGAGCTTTGAACGGCGCGAAGATAGCATCGTTCTCCTTCTTCTGCCTATCTAATCTGCACAATGACTTTTGTTGCTGTGGTTTGGTCTTTGTTTCACGAGGAACAAACAAGTGTTGCCCTCTAAACTCCACTGAAGATCAAGGTTGAAAGCAGTTTTTTCTATCTTCGGTTCGAGCAGCAGCATGGGAAACACACTGGGATATAGTTATAAGCAGATCATACATTTTAATCTGTTTACATTTGAATATTTGTAAAGTATAATTGTTGGATTTCAGATTTTTCTCAATTGACAGAACGAAAGTTGGGGCTGTGGACGGGACCAAAACACAGGCTTAAAAGGACACCAGCGATGACATTGTTGTAATCTTAATACATGGAGATGTATTAATCTGACTTTTTTATAAGATTCCATAAAAACATTTAGTATAGCAGTCTAAAAATGCACTTGTATCTCTCCAAACACAGCTTTTTGTCTTTTGAATTTGTTAAAAAAAAAGTGTAAAATACAGTGAAATACTGTCAAAAGGCAACAGCATACCCAGTATAAGAAAAAACAGTAGTAAATTAACTTATAGTTTATAACTTTAATTTTATGGATTGAAAAAGAAATACAGAATATAACCATTAAAATGAATATTTTTTATCAATTAAATAAGAAATGACCTTAAGGGGGCTTTCACACCTGCACTGTTTGGGTCTGGACTTTCCCGTTTCTTTGTGTTTTTTAGGATTTAGCTGTGAACAAAGATTCTTTACTCTGGAACTCACAATTGCACTGACAACACAATTGGATATACTGTGTAGTCTTTTATAATGTCCCCACAATTTTTAAAGTGAAAAATTGACAACCACACTCTGCCAGTCTCTCTACTCTTTTCCGGTTATGGAGCATGCCCAGAGCACTTAGTCCAACTTTAGCTCAACTGCTTATAGCTACAGCAGAGGTCTGACTATGAATCGTATTATCTAAAACTAAAACCGGGCACACAACCAATATACCATAATTTGACCAGAATTCTAGTCGTATGACAGTTTGAGTCAGGACAAATTATCCCTCCTGACATGCTCCCAACCGGCAATCGGATCGTTGGATGAAATTCTGACGTCAGAAATTTTGGTCGCAGCAAACCATCAGCTCGTACAGTGTGAGCACAAAATTCCTGGGCTTCTACTTTCCTCGTATGGGATTTACTCGCACAGTGTGAGTTGGGGTTCTGTTTAAAACACTCTAAAGTTGCACAGTGCATGCCCGGCTTATGACGTACATTTTAAAAGTCACATTATATTCAGACTAAGGCAACAATTCTGATTTCTCTAGTTGCTTGTAACCACATTATTGTTCCACTTTTTTCAGTTTATTGTAAAACATTTCAGCCTGTCAGAATTGCTGAATTAAATTACAGTTTACACAGACATCACCCAACAAACCATACCAGTCGAACGGAACATGGCCGCATAATTTGCCTGTTTTTCTTTCCTCATTTTGAAAATGAAACACCTCCTGTGTAATTTGGGGACAATATTATAATAGCTCCATCCCCTTAAGAACCCTTTAGTGAAGTCAGTGATGTGTTAGGAGCTACACATCCCATGGTTTGAGATCCCATCCAGACACGACTGCAGCAGATTCACATCGGATTATATGTCTGCGGTACCGCTGACGAAAACCACCAGGCGTTTCCAGGTAGCTGCGGTCCCCTGTGAGAAGGGCTTAACGTCACTCGGGTCCCGCTCACATCGCTGTGAAGCTGCGGCCTGTGCTCTGTTTAGTCTACAGCCTTCCACTTTGTTAGTTTGTTGAAGTAGTCGACTGACAAGATGTGACCTGACCTCTCTGGATTTCCATACAGGAGGGAAGCGGCCATCTTGTCTTACAACGTCAATGTTTATCAATCCTTGCTACCGCTCCCCCGAGGGCCGGGCTCTCACACTCTCTTCTATTTCCTGCTCTCGCTCAGAAAGAACATTTAGAAGAGGACCGCAGCGTCTGTGGGAGAAAGGGCTGGACGTCCGAGTCAAATGAAAATATTCACAGATCTTAATGTGTGTTTTTACAGCAGCGATATGCAGTGCAGTCCTCTGATTTTACATGAGAATTTCCTGTATTATTCACTTCCTTTTCATCAGAGCTCTAGTCAAAGCTACTCCAGACCAAGCACTGAGAACGAAGAACTGCTAACAAGAATAAAAAATTCCTATGGTCTATTGGGCTGAGCTGAGCTGAGATCTGGTGGCCATGATACAACAGATCACCCTGTTGGGGCATTCAGTCAGAGAAAAAAAACACAAAATAACTGTATTGTCTTCTTTATAGTACTCAGTTTATTACTAATATAAGCTGTAATGAGTAATTTGGACTGAATCGTTTTCATCCATTTTTCACTCCTTATCTTGTGCATCAGTAGTGGTCAAAACAACAGCCAGCTCTCCCACTCCCCAGACACTTCCTCCACCCCTTTTCCACATGGGTCACCCCTTGTCCAGTTATTTATTTATTTTCCATTTTTTTATATAAAACTGTCCACTTACTGCTATTATAACAGAAACTGGAAAGACATTGCAAGTCATCATTTTGAGAAAGTCCAGTGCAGCCTCTTAAAGGACTACGTGCAGATTCATAGAACTGGGGTTACATCCTTGGACTATCTTGTCTTTTCCTTTAAAAAAAAAAAATTTTTTAGAGTTAACAAAAGGTTACGAAGAAGCTATGGAAAATTGTTGCCTAAAAGTGTATGAACCCTAAATACGTTTTAATTGATTTAGTTGATTGAACCCTCCTTCACTCTGGACGTCAGACTGGTCCATTTAAAACAAGCATGAGGTGAGCTCCACTGACCTCTGACATTGACCACAGCAAAGTCTGACCCATGACTCCAGTTACCATCGGTGATGAGGGAATTACATCTGAAATAGTGCTTATCTAAATGGCCGTTATTGGGGTAGACGCTGAACTCTGACCCAGGTCTGAGGGCTAAGAGCCACCAGGATCAACCCAAGTTCAACCTGGTATTTAGAGTTGTTTATTTTTATTTGTCAGACTAACATCAAGGGCTTACAATGAAGAACATTTTGTACAGTTTTAGAGGAAAATCATGTTTCATGTTATACTTAGGCTTCTTTATAAAGGTTAGAAGAATGTTTTTTTTTTTTTTTTTTAATATTACAGTGTATATTAATGCATTTAATATTCTGTAACAAATAGCATATTACTGTTTAGATGACTTTTGACAAGGCAACATTACTATTAATAGGTGACACTATATAAAAAGTAACACTATTAAATATTAGCCATGAAAATAAGGTAAATATTTTTTAATTTTTAACCTGTAATATGTTTTTTACACAGTCTATATGATATGAGACACAACAAAAGTGATCTCGAGCAGTTGTTTCCAAGCACTGGACCGGGACCCAAATGTAGGTCACCAAAGACTTGTACTGTAGATGTTAAAAAGGAATAAACAAAAAAGGCATTACTATCACAAAAATTATCAAACAACTCCAAAGCAGACCAGAAAGTTAAGGTGCAATTGTTTTACTTTTTGAAACTTGAATCCTATGAAAAAAAAATAAAGGTTTGGGAAACAGTAATCTATAATAAAACATTCATTACGTTACACATGTATACATATTCATGTAGCAATAATGCTTCAGAAAACTATAGTAGTATGTTATTATTAATATGTAGTTAATGCTTGTTAGTATATTGTATTTCCGCTGGATTTAGAATATGTAGTGCATTGCCTTCACTCTTTGGCTCCAAATTTCATCACAGAAGCAATATGGCTGCCAAACTCAGATACTTCAATGGGACATGGATTGTTTTGTTTCTATGTCATGTTTTTGCATGTTTGTTCTTCCCACTGCACCTTTCATTTAATCTCTACACTATGTTTCCTGCCAAAAAGTCAATCAGTTTTGTGCATGTGTTGGCTCAGCTGCTGTGGACCTCTGCGTCTCCTGAGTGCATCGAGCAGACAGTTAGCGTCCCGTCAGGATTACACTGTCGCTGTAGGATTAACCCGCTCCGACTCACACATGCTGGACTCATTCACACTTCTACTGACAGACTACATCTGACCTCAGACTCTTAGATTTGTTCACCACCACTTTCATTTTATCTTTACTGCTCCAACACAAACACGCCCATCAGGTTTTTAGCATTTAAAAATACCTGAGGACAGTCTAAGTCTATGTTTGTAGTTTTTATATGAACCATTTTACAGATACTTGTTGGTATTTTACATTTTAACCCATCCCCGTGGCATGTAAATTTTCCTGTCCAAAGTTACATTATACATCTGCAAATATGTGAAATTTCACTTTTTCCAATTTTGGCACTCTTTTTTATTTCATTTATTTGGAACATTGTACATTAATGAATATCTTTTCTGTCAGCAGTCCCCAGTTCCTGCCTGTTCCTTGCTATCTTTGACCAACCATAATAAGTGTGGCTCTTGTGTAAATATGACCAAAAACAAAACTAAATCACGTTATGTTTTTATTCAAATTATTGTTAAATAGTTGTTTATTCCAACAGATACCACTGTATTGAGTCAGTCACATGGCTGGCACATTCCTTCTGTGTCGCAACATGTGTCGATTATCCTTTACTTTATCTGGAAGGGCTGCCTGTGTGTAAACAATCCTAAAATATGTTCTCACCTGGAGTTGACAGGCCAAGCTGATGCTGCGTATGCTGTGTGGCTGGTGCTGTTAGCGGAGTGCATGGAAGCCTTGTATTCTCTACACCTTTTTTATGTGGCACAAAAACCCATATTATCCTATTAACCAGCATAACTGTGACTTCTTTTTCTGTCGGGTTGAAGATACCCACGCTCAAATGTTAGTCAAGTGTTCATTCATTCCTTTTCTACCGCATAGTGACAATGGCCAGTTAGTTGCAGGTTGTCAAGTGTTAATATTATTTAAAGTTCATTTTCTAGTTCTTTACATATCATGTGACCCAGAGTGCCAACTGTTTCTGTGTCCACAATCTCTCGGTCTGTGTTTAAGCCGTAGACGATGAACCCGGCTGATTACAAATCTCTGGAGTCAGTGAACACAGCCACTGTCGCAGCTCAGTCTGCAGTCTCCGTGTAGATGTGTAGACACACACAGGCCTAGGCAGACGCTGCTGCGAGGGGCCGGCCTGTGAGCCCTACAGTCTCCACAAGCACTCAGATACCCGGCTACACTCCACAGTTCTCATGGAGATAAGGAGTGCGTCTCATTGTTGGCAGACAGCGGTCCCGTTATCATTTTATCATGCTGCCGCTCCGATCTGCAGGAGGCGGGGGGAAGGGGGTCTGTGGGGGGTGCTCTGGTTTAAGTGGGGGGGGTCCTTTGTCATGTAACAGGTGCCGTTGTCGTTCCTGATCGCTGAAGGGCCTTAGTCTGTTCCAAAAACAAAATGTAGCTCTGTTTGTGACATTAATCCTCATTCTCCAAAGATTAACTGAGTGTATGTCTTTATAGGATTTAGTGCCTCTAGACTTGTGGTTCCCAAACAGTGGGTCAGGGCACAATAGTGGGTCATGGAAGATTTTATTCAGTTTGTCAAAAAGTTAATGCAATTCTACAAATGTTTTCTGTTTAACCCCAAAAAATATTTGTGGAAATTGATGTACAAAAATGTACAAAATAAAATATCAATAATAGCATAAAAAAGAGTACTAATTAAAAAGGTTAAAAAATACATAAAAAACTGAAAACCTATATTAAAATGACCCCAAAATGCTAATAAAGACCAAGAACACATCATAATAAAATGTTTGGGGTATACATGGAGAAGCAAAAAAGTTTTTTAATTTACCTTTATTAAAGGAAAAAGTGTTAAAGATTGAATACCTTGAAAAAATAAAAACAGTTAGGGAGAACGGTCTTTAGTTGACATTTAAAAATCTGTAGAGACTATATTGAATCATTCATATATATATATATATATATATATATATATATATTACCCATTGGTATGATTAGCTTAACACACTGTAATGTTAGCTTTGCTGTTTGGCTGTTTTTGGGTTTTTGTTTGTTTGTTTGTTTGTTTTTGCTGTTTGCCATTGGTTTAAAAAAAAAGTCAATTTGAATAATCACTTTTTAATTACTATTACTGGAATCAGTTCAAATGACATTGGATTACTTCAAATGACTGCAACTAGCTTTAACATGTACAAGCTTCAACAAACACTGCAATTACGACAACAAACAGACTTCTAAGACTAGTCAAAGCTACAATATAATTTAGCATAATGCTCTTTTCTAAATGTAAATAGCTGGAATTCCTTAAGACAGTTTTTTTTTGTTGTAGATCAAGTAAATCATGATCTGGTCTCTACTTATGATCTTTCTTGTGTCGACTTGTTTGATGCATATTTGCTTCTTTTAAGTACATTACAATAAATGCAATAAATAGACTTTACAGATGTGTCAAAATACAAAAATTCAAACTTAATCTTAGGCTTCATTTTTATTTATTTTAAATCTTCCCTTAGCTAAATTTAAACATAGTCTGACATTTACAGTAAGTGGCACTCGGCAGCTCTTGTTCTTATCCTAAGTGTCGTGATAGCACCTTGCCCAACACTAAAAACACAACTCATCTGGAGATTTGTACACAGTGTGCACATGGCCACTCACTCTTTCCCTGTCTCTGCTTTTTCTTTCAGACAAAGAACCCAAAGACAAGAAGGAGGTCTCCAAGGAGTCTTCAGAGGCCTCCGTGAAAGAAGACCCGGGTGGAGACGAGGACCCGCCGAAGGAGGTGAAGAAAGAGAAGAAGGAGTCGTCAAAAGAGAAAAAAGAATCAAAAAAAGAATCCAGTAAGGAGCCCAAAGAGGAGGTGAAGAAGGAGGCTAAGAAGGACTCAAAGGAGAAGAAGGAGTCGTCGTCGAAGGAAAAGAAGGAGAAGGACAAAGATAAGGAGGGAAAGGAGGCGGGAGATAAGAAATTGTCCAAGAAGTCTTCAGTCAAAGTGAAAGAGAAGAAGGAGTCTGAGCCTGGGGACGGCTGACGGAGACGTGCAATAAGCTCACAGCATATGCATCCACACATTCACACAACATATACAACATTATGACATATGCATATTTTTTTGTTAGCAACAAAGAAACACTCACAGGGTCAAAGGTGACAACAGTGTGGCTCTATCAAGTACTTAATGAGAAAATACTTACTCTGCTTTATTTTAACAGGAGCAGTACAGCACAGATCAGGTCAGTACTGGACAGTTTCCATCAGCAAAATACAGAATTGGTTGGCACAGTTACAAAAAGGTGGAGCTAAAAGTAAATCCTTATTTTGATAAACATATCCATATTCCAAGAAGAAACAATGCTAGATGTTTAATCATGAACACTAGTGAGAACATGAGATCCTGATCCTGATGAAAATACTGGTTAAAGTCATGAGACACAGATTTTTTTCTCACTTTTTTCTAGATATTTGTTCTTTAATATACATTTTTGTGCAACTTTGAGAAGGGAATAAAGACAGAAATATTTTAAAAAATCTGCACCAGCAAAGAATCTGACTGAACTAGGGTTTTAGGATTTATAAATCAGCTTCCTCACTGCCCATTTAAATGGACCTTAATGGGATTGAGTGCATTGAAAGCACCTGTCCATTGTTCTATAAAGACAGCCATGTGTGACACCGTTCACCTTCGTCAAGTTGTCAAACAGGAAAGCAACTCCCAAAAGTGTTAAATGTAACACTGTTAATGTAATTCAGTGCCACAGTGTTATTTCAACTCAAAAGATTTAGATGTGTTTGGTATAAGAGGCCTGTTTTTCCTTAATACAATTTAAAGAAACACATCGAAGATTCACTTCAAATACAGTTTATCTCTAATAATGCCACTCCTGCTCATGGTGCAGTGAAATGCAGTCCTCTTTTGGTGTTACTTGCACCGAACTGTGTCGTACCAACCCGTACTGTACCACTCAGTGGAGACTTGCAAACATGCAGCACATGTGCAGATTCAGTTCTGCACTTTCCACAGTGTAGGTCTTATATCAATAGAAGCAAAGCCACTTCCTCTCAGACACATGCTCTCGTAATAGAACATGCTTGTGCTGCCTGTGAGCTGAACCACATCCAGTCGTCCTGGTGAGTTCGTGGTGAAGTCTGGCCCGTGAGGATCCAGGACTCAGCCTCCTCCTCCTCAGACATTTCGCTGACTCGCTGCTTCCTCCTCCACCTCTCCGTCCTCTCCGTCTCGCCCCGAGCGGCAGTTCAACCCACAGCTAATCCCCGTTAGGCCCCAAACCACCCCCCGCCTACACAGGCCGGGGCGTGTGACGTCAGAGCCGCCCCGTCGCCCTCTCGCCTCCTCGGCCGCGCCACTAAGAATAACCAGGCGGCGGGTCCGGCTATACCCCCGTTCTTCCGGGTAAATTAAGGCCAGCGCTGCCACCCACACCGGCCTCCCGCATCCAGCGCTCCACATCTGGGATACTCAAGGACACGGGCACATTTGGAACTGCTGGGTCCAAGTGTTGGATGTGGAGAGTTCCAGTGTGTTTGTGAAACCAGCAGAGGACAAAGATATTTCCACATCTGTTCAATTTAGATTTACTGTGATCTTTTGAGCACCTGCTACTGAGGCTATGTTCAGACTGCTGCTCAAATCTGATCTCTAGCTCTGGTTTAGCCTTTGGTGAATTTCTTGGTTTAGTTATGGGTTAGCGCTTTTTTAGCTCCTAGTGTTTAGCCAGTATTTTACTCCAATATACTGTACAAATCCAGGCTGATTAAACTGGTTTCACTTGTAAACAAACCCTCCCTAGCTTTAAACCTGGTTAAAGTCATTTTAATCTCAGTTTAAATTAAGCTTTGTTGATCCAATTGGGCTAATATGTGCATTTCTGTCAATTTTCTTCTAACCTCCTCTGGTCAAAACTAGGGACAAGAACAAGAAACAAGAACTAAACCAAGCACTAAACCAGGACTATGCCAGGACTTTTTGAACTTTTAATTTGGTCGCACCATTGTCTGATTTAAGGATCTGATCTATAATTATATTAAAAGGCAGAGAGTAAATATCTATCACAGTGAAGACCATAATATTATTGCGGTAGAAGTGGCGTATACACATTTCTGATAACAATAATTTTGCGATTGATTGTGAGCAGGCTATATTGTACTGTATTTATTGACATTGTTAATCTTCTCAAATAGCCAATAATGGGTTGTTTTTGCAGATAACTTTATAAGGTTAGTGCTGTAAGTTTGATGAAAGCATCTGCACAGAAACCCATTCATATCGCAGTCTGAACGTAGCCTAATTGACCTCTTTAATCCGGCTTGTGCCATTGAGAAACTTTACATTTTTTCTCACCGTTCTCCTTGGAGCATTATAAACCTTTGATTTTTCATTAAAACATCTCAGAGGTGATCATTATTAGGCGAGACTTGGCAACACCAGAATCTGTATCTGACACATTTCTCTGTAGTCCCTATTCTTCAAGATGATGTTACATGATCCTTTGATACAACGTCAAACCAAGCAGTTGATCATGGACATAAATGAACTTTTGAAATGGTTAAATATTTGAGAAGCCATAGTTCAGTCTAGCAGTTTTTACTTGAAAAATTAAGCTACAATGTCATCTAATGGCAGTACATTTACCATTAGATTCTTCTCGGACCCATTTGAAGCTCCAACGTCTTGTGATAGGTTTGTCTTTTGTTAATCTAGAGCCTCTCTGTGTTCGTTTTGTTGCCAGGCTTAACGCATCTTAGACCTCAGCCATAGACACTGTGCCAGCTCCACCGGTGACAATCCTAGCAGCTGTACAACATTTTTAATTCGACTTGTCTTCGTCCAGCTCCGTCCATCCTGTCCACTGGGAAACCTCCGAAACTGGACTCGTCAATAACTTGATTTTTATGTCCTTGTTGTTCGTCTGGTAGAAGTACATTGAATGTGTGAGTTTGAGCTAGACTGAACTCTGATGAGGTTTCCATTGAATATGAAACACTACATGTTACTGTTGTAGATGGTAGGTTTTGTACTGTTGTCTTAGTGTTGATATATATCAGACTGTTCTGAGTCTGCTTTTATAGCTGCGAGTGGAGAACAAACCAAATGTACAAAAACACTCCGTTTATTTATGAAAGGTTTAGTAATAAAAAGTCGATTAAAAAAAAACTGTACTTGCCTGATGTATGTATGTTCACTCAAGAATTACACTATCATCGTCAATTGATTATTTCAGGAATCGTCCAGTTAAGCCACTGTCACATTGTGCGTTTGTTTTTTGTTTTTTTTAATATATAAACAAACTTGCTAATGCTAATGTCTTACCTTATGGCAGTGGCTCTCAACCATTCTCCACTTTGGAATGACTTTAAAAGCTCATCTGTTCAAACACAGCACCATGTCTGAACACAACATTGGAAATAACCATTGCATTGCTTTTACTGTGTATGAGGCATTCCTACTTATTTAGCAGTATGGATGTTTCAACACTGTCAACAGTAAATGTATCTGTGAGGTTGAGATGGATGATACACGTGGGATGAACTTTACAAATAAAGAGAGGAGGACGTACCTCTGGGATGTTAACAGAGAGTTTAAACTAAATACTGCTATAAAGGACCCCAGACATTGTTATATGTGCAGCAGTTACTTGTCTTGTTGTGTCGTTCAATAGAAGAGACTCAGATTCATAAGCTGTGAGGCCAGTGACAAAATCAAACAGATCTCAGTTGCATTTAGCAAGAGTTTGTGCTGGAGTTGTTTGTAAGACTTTTTTTTTTATGACTCATACCGTTTGTGTTCTTTATGTTCCACATTACAGATTACATTACGCCTTCTTCGGCCTCAGCAGCGCGAGGTCCGGGCGGGAGACATGCAGGTAACCTATACCTGTACAGCCCACTGAGGGAAATGAAGAACACGCACACGAGGAGCCACATGTGTTGTTTCATATGTGATTTTGAGACGGTACTGCTTTTGCCGCACACACATTACACCACAGCGTACCAACAAGTGCCTATAATCTGACACAAACAGAAAGACACACGTAATTTAACAAAGCGTCATCCACGGAGAGCAACTCGAAATATGGAATAAGATGCACGAGAACATGAATTTGTGTGAGTAACATTTGTGAAACCCCATATGTTTGCTTTGAGTTTTTATTTTCAATTAATTTTCAAAAAGCTTTAATTAAGATAGTCCAACCAGCCTCGTTAATGCAGTCTGTTGTCCATCACACAAAGTTATCCAGACATGTTCCTGGATTGTTTTCCCTGCATTTTTATTCAGAGCCTGACATGCAGTTTGCTGCTAATCGTAGCCCATTCACACTTTGCCATTCACAGCTTTGACACGATGCTGGCTGCTGATTGGCTGCTGGAGGATGAAGGAGAGTTTGCCTTGGCAGCAGCCCTCACTGTTGACAGGTAAGATTTCTCCAGATCAGGTTTCAATTGAGAGATGTTCCTCCCACTTTCCAGGTGAACTGTATCAAAGTGTTAGCCCTGCGACTAAATCCCCATCATCCAGCGTGCACTTTACCTCAGGCCCCACGCCGCTGGGATAGTCTCCATCCCCCGCAGTAGAAGAAGAACGATAATCTTAAAATGCATGGTACACAGTCATGCTTTTAAATCTAAACTGAAGTTGTCATGTTCTTGTTAAAACCCAGAGAAGACACAGTACTTTGAAAGAAAATCCTGACTCAAGGTTTGCCCTCGACAGCCTCCTCCTTCTGTAACATTTGTGCAGGTTTTTGAGGAACATCTCGTCCGACGCTGTTTGGCTCGGTGCTGGCTGCTGATTGGAGCAGATGAAGGAGAGTTTGAATTGGCAGCAGTGCTCTCCGAGGACGTGTGAGATTGAACAGGTCGAGTTTCAATCCAGAGAAGTACTTTTAGAACTGTTTCTCATTTAGACCTGTCCTCACCGTTCACCGATAGGACTCTTTTATTAGACCCTTTCCTATCATCACCCTCTACTTTCACCTTTTCCTTCCTTCCTTTTCATTCCTACCTTTTTTATCTCAGGCCGCACCACTCCGTCCTTTCATCTCTCAGCTGTACTCTGCTCTTTCAGGAGCTCCTTTTCCGCCCAAAGGTTGTTTCTGGAAGTCTTTTAGGAACCGAAAGAGGGAATTCTTTCTTTCTCTTCATTTCTCTGTGGAAACCAGTTAAACACTGAACGACATTTGCCGTCACTTATCCCAAGTATTCTTCTGCAACCGCATTGGTTCCATATAGTTTTCTTCTTCTCTCCTTTTTTATACGTAATGTTAAAGACTTTCCCAGATTTTGTTTTTCTCTTCATGACTTCTTTCCTCTGGCCCGTGTCTGTCCAGTAAACCCGCTCCGATGTGAGGAACCACCAAAGATGGCCGCCCACACCCATCAGTAAAACAAAAAGGTCCGACTACGCCTACATTAGCTCTTCAGTAAGGCTTAGTCAAAAGGATAATTCTAAAAAGATACTACTACTACTGTTTTTAAGGCACAAATAAGAACTCAGTATTTCGTCTGCCATTTTTGGGATTGATTTCGTTGCAAGCCTTTGGAATAATAATCCAGCCTCTTTGTACAGAATCACTCAGAGAATCAAAACGGTGAACTCAAATCAATGGATATGAAATGCCCCTGTCATTCTGCAACTTACGCAGTCTTATACAATCATTATTGTGCAACTCAATTTAGCTTCCACCTGTATCTCACACCTTGCTTTTAGAGATGTTGCACAGATGTGTCATAGTGTTTGATTCGTCAGCCCAGCTTCAATTCTAGTGGCGTCAGAGAAAACAACATTAAAAAGGTGAAAAGAGCATAATCTTTCTTGTTTCACTGTGCAACTTCTGACCAATGATTTAAAGCCATGACATGAAATTTTGCCATGAATATTTAATTATTCCCCGGCAACTGCAAACAAAGCAACTTAAACTTATTCACTGACAAATTTCCTTGTTATAAATTTACTAAAATCCATCTTGTGAATCTGGGGAATACATCTGCTCACATCCCACCAGTTCAGACCGATGCTTTAGGTTTTCATCCAGGTCAGTTCTGAGTTTTCTGGCTCCAGAAGGTGGTTTGGTTTCATGGTAACTGACTCTACCCAGCTACCCTGCTCCGGAGCTGGTTTTATTAAGGTTTAGAGTCCACAAAACCAAAGTGGACCAATCAGTTGTGAGTAACATGACATTAAGCTGACTAAAACTAAACTAAACTAAACTAAACTAAAACATCTTTTTTTCTTTTGGTTTAGGATCTACTTTATTAAACTATGCTCAAAAACAATGTACAGGACATTAATTTCCACTTTATTTTTGGGTCACCTAAGTTTTACAAAGAATGCGTCAAATATTTTTGATTCATCCTCTTTCACATTTCAAAAATTATTACAGTTTTACACATTATTGCATTAAAACGATTTACATTTAGTGTAAAACATCATAGAAGGGGAAAAAACTTTTAAATTTAAATTGGTTTTATCCTTATGCAAGCTTATTAAATTACTGTCTTAAAAATTACACATTTATACAATCAGATTTTTTCTTCTGTTTTGCTGGTACCGTGTTGCATCCTGTTTTTCAGCAGATTAAGGGTTTAAACCTGAGTTAACAGAGAAAGTTGAACCTAAAGTCACCCAGTTTAGATTTGTTTAGTTTGTTTAGTTTTACTTTGGAACTCTGAGCTTCACGCAAGAGCTCCCTGATATTTATGAACATGAACAAAGACATGGCGTTGCTTTAATTGTGTAAAATGACCTTGTGATAGGTGGTTACACACAGGTGCTTCATCCAATCACCTCCAAGCATTTAAAGTCTGCTTTTGCTATTGATTTCTGTGGACACCTTCCCTGCGAGTCACTTCAACAAATCACATTTAACCTTCTGTTTATGGAAAGATGCGTTAAGCAAGATCCTCATGTACAATTATTTAACCTCATTTGACCTTTTCTCCAGTTTTGAGGAGTAAACATGTTCAGTTAATGTTCGGGAATCATCTCGGGAATTAGCGCTAGTTCAGGTTTCTATTCTGCGTGAACAATATAACTCCCATGATGCACTCCCGGGGGACTATTAGCACTAAAAGCTTGTTCACAAACAGCTACATTTCTGTTCTCTTCAAGATGATAACACAACATTCATTTTGTCATTTCTGTGGCAGCAGAGCGGGAGTTCACTCTGTAATTGTTGGTTGATTTTCCTGGAGATTGCTGCCTACAGTTCGGACGCACATGCCTTGACACATATAATCTTAATATGTTTAAAGAAGAACTTCTATTTTGGCTCTTCCTCTGACAGTCGGAGGCGGTTGGAGTGGATCTGATAAATGACACGCTCTGACATCCAGATTCTCTTAAACATCACCCTGACGCATCAAGGAGAAGAAAAATACAACTTCTATTTGGAGGCAAGTGACAGGCACTAAACATATTCCCCAAAAGAATCTGTTTATTGACGGTTTGAACAAACGAGGGCCTCCTTCTAAGAATAAATGTCAAAACTGTACCACAAGGGAAATAATGAATATAGAGAAAAGTTTAGCCTTGAATCAGGGTCATTCCACCACAACATGAACCATGTATGAGCACAATCCAGCATAACCTCTGGATGTGCATCATGTACTAACAATATCAGACTGGACATATCACTGACATAAGTTCATGATGTGCACATTGGGCCTGATTCATAAACGTTTTCGTAGGAAGCTTCTTAAAAGTTTATAGGAGAATTTCTAAGATTTTGGATTAATGAAGTGGGACTCATCTTTGCTGCGTAGAAAAGAATAACATAACATAACAATAACATAAAGAACACCCTGCCACTGCCCAAGTATGGACATAAAACTGCAGCTTATTAAAGGTCTGTGAAGGAAGTTCACCAAACAAAACAGGAAATGAGCAGTCTGCCCATTACCTTGCTTCTGCAGCGCTGTTTTAGCCCATTTTTAGCACTTGTAACGGTAAAAAAACACACACAGTAAAAGCATATTTCAAATACTCACTCAATAAAGTTAACGAGTGCTTTGAAATGCACAATTTGGGACGGAAGAGGGTGCTCTGCAGTGTGTGTGAAGTGTGTTTTGGGATCATGCACTGTCCATTCAATCATTTAATATTGTTTTGTGCTTTTTTTAAGAATAAAAATTTGTAAAATTGTGTAGTCTAAAATCATGTTTAAGTTACAATATTCTGTTGCAATATAAGCCTAATGATATTATAAAACAGTGTTATTTTCAGGGCTGAAGCATGTGTAAGAGTACTTCTACATCTTCTTCTTGGGTTTTGTTCTTCCCTAAGGATCTTTTTCATGGAACTTTTTTGAAGAAAACACTGATGAATGCCAAAAATCATCCTAAGAAGGGCTCAAAAAGACATTTCGGAGTAAGAAGCTTCATGAATGAGGCCCATTGTGTGACTGGTGCTGTGAGCAGAGTGTGGAAGAAGATGGTTCCTTCATCCACCAGCTTTGTGTTTCACCCCACTTTTACACACTCTACAAAAACCTGTTACTGAAACCTTCAACATGTCTAAAGCCAAACCCTGCCGACATTTTCCATTCAATTTGTGAACACAATTGTTACGAGTCTGGATGTGATCCTCCTGACGTCCTCTGGAGAACATTTATTAAAGTTTTTTTTTACAATAGCCTCACATTTCACTACTCTTTATCAGCAATATTGCTCTTAATAATAATAATTTTCTCTCTTCTCATCCTATACTTGTCCCTTTCCCTGTAGGATTTTTTTTGTTGACAAGCTGTGTACCTCAACAGCCAATGGGAGCAGAGCCACTTGTAAATTTGCCTGTAACTGGCTGATGATAAAGCCCACGTGATATTTTAGATCTACCTCTTTTTCATAAATAAGTCTTATTACATTATGCTCTCAATTTTCCTCAAACAAAAAGTCACACACTTCAGGTTTAAGCAGCAGTTTTCATCTATAAATTCAACTGAATCTGTTAATGGAAATGGGAACTTTATCCACACTCATAAAAACTGCGAGTTTAAACTGATTTTGACGACAAACTGTGCTCTGTTACAGTTTGGAAAAGATCATTCTGATTGAACACGTCGCGGTTTTAGTGAAACGGCAAAAGCTGCGAGAAACTGCACACTTCTGCAAATGTGAATGACAGAAACCCTCAGCGCCGCAAACTCCCCGTTCGTCTTTAATGTTCGCCGAGGTTTTACAAAGTCAATTAAGCGCTGAGTGAGTCTGATGACCCCTGGGCCTTTGGAACCTCCGAGAACAGCACTCATTCTTTTTCCTTCCTGCAGAACCGACCTGTGGCTCCTGTCCAACCAGAGCCGAGAGATTAAGTCGCAGGCCCACTTCCCTGTGAGAGGCTTGTAAACCGGGAAAAGTCTTGAGAGTGATACACACCAGACCTCCCCCAGACTAATTCTGTGGTTTTTCTGACAAATATGTCCGCTGCCCCCGAAAGAGACAAGAAAACAGTCGTGTTTCATTCTGGAGCTCGTGAAACATACACAGAATGAAAGCGGCGGCTCTGCTTATTTATGTGCTCTGTATACGACAAGAGGAAGCCCGTGATCTAGAGTTACTCACATCGTACAAACACGAGCCGTTCAGGAAGTGTGGACGTAAAGACCACTTGGACTTCTTCACTGTACTTAAGTAGATGATTGTGTGGTAAAGAAAAGAACAAATCACAATTGCAAAACTGGTTCAGTCTTTATTTTGTTTGAAACCTAAACTGACGCAGAAAACTGACACTAATGAAAGAGTTATCACAGATGTATTGTGTATCATTGACAGCAAAATTTATTTGTACTTTTAACTAGGGATGTGAATCAATTAAAATAAATTAACTGATTAATAGCAAAAAAAAAAAAAATCAGCTTTTAATAATCTTCAATTTAACAGAAGGTAATTAACTTTATTTTCAATCATTTAACTTTGCCACACTTTTATTTTTATACGGCATGTAAATTGTAATAAGTTTTACATAGAAAAGTATAAATAAAGTCTATGAATGCAAAAGTGATTTGACAACTAACTTAAAAAATACACTAACTTAAAGTGCATTACCAATACATTCACTTTGTGGTTCAGAACTTTTAGAATTTGAAAAGTCAATTTGTGTGAACTTATGTCATTTAGACCCTTACAGAATATTTAAATCTACTTTACTCTTTTCCAGGGAACCCTCCAGTAATCTCTTAAAGCAAAATTGTCCATTTAGCAGCGTGTCTTTTTTGTTTTTCCATCACTAGCTGTGTGTTAGCCACAGGAAACAGAAATGAGGTGCAGCATTACGTCAAATTAACAATTAATTAACAATTGCCTTATTTTATTTTTTTAAAGCACTGGACTGACAAAATGAACGCAAAAAGTTAACATGCTAATTTTAACAGCCCAACTTTTTACTTGAGTACATTTCAGAATAGTATATTTCACAGAATATACTTTTTTACTTTTAATTGTGTAAAGAAATTAAGTCAGTACTTCTACTTTTACCAGAGTCATTTTTGACTAAGATATCTCTACTTCTACTTAAGAACAGAATGGAATAGTGTCATGTTTTCACTCCTTTCAATGAGTCTTTAGATCTAAAACTGTAACCAGATGCTTAGTTTGGAAACGGCCTCACTGGACTATGACCTGGATGAGTGGATGTCAAATTGTGGTACTCAGGGACCCTCAGAAGTTTTACATTTTACACTGAAACTAAAAATGATAACCCGAGCTGTGTCTTGTGAACCATTTTAGGAGATCCCCAGAGAAAAAGACAGAGCTGATGATGTGTATGCAGTGTGACTGGTGCTGTAAGCGGAGTGCAGAGGGCGCAGAAGCCTCGTGATTTCAGAAGTGTAGTTTGTGCATTACATGAATGTTTAGGTGAATTTATAAAAGTCCTGTCCAGAAAATACCTGCCCATAACAAGAAAAACAATGCCATAATAACAGGACATGAATGAATGGCCCAATGTTTAAAAAAACTGTGAAAGTAGTATAGAAAGTATGAATTTATCTATATTCTAACATTAGTTCAATTCAGTTTGTTGCCATTTGTTGTAGAAAAGCACATTGGAGCCCAAAGTGGACTGACAAAACATTTATCAGACAAAACATAAAAACAAGCTTCAAAAACAAACATGGACACATAAAAACAGTGACATGCTGAGAGACAATGAAACACTGTATAAATAAATGAAGTATAATAGAGGTTCATAGTGCAGTAAGGTGCATGTCTGAGGTAGTTCACAATGCAATGTTCATCACAGCTTGTGTAAAATGCGTTTAGAATAGATGTGGTGTATTTAATTGAATGATATCGTGTCCCTGAAGGAAGGAGGTAACACATCTCACCACAGGATGATTTGTAATGCTAGAGTAAAAAGTCTAGATTTATAAATGGCCTCCAGTCTGTGCAGTGCTTTCTTTTCTTGAACAGTAAGATCACCATACCATAAGGTAACAGGGCTGGGAAGAAGATTTCCAACAGCACTGCGAGAAAAGTTTTTGTTTAGTGTGAATTCCCTTAGTTTACGTAAAAAAAACAAGAGACGTTGTTGAGCCTTTATAGCAATAACACTAGTATTTGAATGCCAGCTTTAATCATTTTAGAGAGTCACACCCAAAAACACTAATGGACCTTTTGCAGCTCAGAATCATAAATGACAACAGGCAAATTATTAGACTAAAATCTATTCAATTCAAATCACTTTATTATTCAATAAAAGGGGCTATTTAAAAGGCACATAGAGCAGCACACACACAAAATTAAATAAATACATAAATAAATAATAAATAAATAAATAAATAAATGAATGAATGAATGAATGAATAATTAATAAATAAATAAATAAATAACTGAATGAATGAATGAATGAATGAATGAATGAATGACTAATAAATAATGTAGTTGCTACAGACATTGAGGAAACCGATCATGTTTACTTCACTCCAGAGAACATTTTCTACCTGATCTGTCATGTGATTCATCATGAGTGCAATATAAAAATCCATAGTGTTGTGTAGCTCTTCTTATAACATAAATACATGTACATGCAGGATACGGGATAAATGTACAGCGCAGCAGAATAAATAAGAACATTGTACTTTTATGAAAACGAAACATAAAAATATAAAAACACTACAAGAAGTGACTTAACAGAGTTTCTATAAATACTGAGAAGCTACTTTGTCAAAGACGGCGCACTTCTGGAGGCGTCCTCTTGCTCTGACCCCTGTGTGGTGGATGTGTCTGTGGACAGCTGCACAGCCCCCTCCTCTGCCCTGAGCCCCTCGGAGCCAGACCTGCCGGCTGCAGGGGCTTTAACCTCAGGACCACCAGGACGAGTACGAGAGGATCAACCCAGGTCCAGGTCACACCAGATCTGCCTTCAGCAAATTCACACACTTCAGTCGTAGTAATGACTGATCTGTGTTACATATGTCTAACATCTATTGCCATTAATAAGAATAAAGAGAGTGAACAGCAGCAAAGAGTCTGGAGTTCTAGCTGTGCACCGCTGCAATAAACAGTAGAATAAGATTGTTTCTGGTTACTTCTTCTGATTATCTGAGCAGTCAAAGCAGAGATGCCCAGACTTCCCCCTCCCCAGACACTTCCTCCAGCTCCTCTGGGGGGGCTAAACCAAGACATTTCCAAGTCAGAAGAAACACAGTCCCTCCAGCCTGTTTGGGTAAGTTATTGTTATGCTTGATAATGAAGCCTAGATGATGTCTTTTTCATTTTTTTCACAGGTCACCACTCACCCCCAAAAGCAGCCTAGGGACCTTTTACCTTTTCTTTTATGAGAAGAATAAAACATAAATCCAAGTTTTCCTCTGTAAAATACTAATACATTGCATCAAACTGAACTTTAGAGCTTACCTTAAACTTTTAGCTCTGAGTTCAGTGTCAGACAGGTGTGATCCTGTAATTATAACCACCTCGTTAAACATTGAATCAACATTGCCAGCACTTCCTTAATTTATTTTTTCTTTTTGTTTTGCTGCAAAAGAAATATCCAGCCCTGAATATACACTCACTCTTTTTTTTCAGTAGCCATTATGTCTTTGTTAACATCCGTTTTGCCCAAATGGGAGCACCCCCAAGAGTGGTTAGCACTAATCACTCACATCAAGAAGCTCCGATCCAGGGTTCAATCTCCAAGATAGACTCTCGGCCTTTCTGTGAGGAGTCTGCATGTCCCTCTTGTGTTACCTTCTCTGCAGCTTCCTCCCATCGTCCAAAGACATGCATGTATAGATAGGTTGACTGGTAAAGCTAAAGTGCCCCTAGTGGATGAATGTGAGAATGATAGGTTGTCTGTATCTAACTGATTGTCCTGGGTAAGTAGAGGAAGAATGATTTGTTTGTTTTTTTTCCCATATAATTCCTGTTACAATGACTTTTTTCCAACATTAAAAAAAAAAATGCAATTTAAAGCTTTCCTTGATTAAAGATAAAATGGTGGTCACTGCAGGTTTTTATTGTCAGGTTTTCTCTCTTTTGCAGTGTGTTGGTCCTGTTTTAAATCTACTACAGATTACATGTCGTCTCTAAAACCACTTTGAACGTGCTGACCCCACTTGAACCCACTGTAGTGTGTCACCTGGACCACGTTGGGGGCTGTGTTTGTGAGTGAGTCCACGGTCACACCAGGACACAGGCCCCTCCCTCTCTGGCACCCTCTACTGGTAACACTACACCTCAATAACACTCTTTAGCCCTAATACACATTCAATACTAATATTTACCGACACACACCTGGCTCGTGTGTGTCCGTGTGCATCTGCAGATCGAGTGACGGAGCGACGCGTAGTTAAAAGCCGCTGGGTGGGTCCTAATTATTTCTTTGAAGACTCGCTTTTCTTCCCCGTCTGAGCTTCTGATGAGCTTCACTTTAAAGAGCCATCAAGGCCAGACGCACACAAACACACACACACACAGATTCGGCAGCGAAGCCCGCCTCATCTGTCACACGAGACTTTAATGTCGACTCCAGGCTGCAGATTTATGAGAACATAATGCTGAAATGTATATGTTACGGCAACATGTTTGAAGGGAAACCTCTCATCGGGGTTCGGCTGAAACGGAGCAGCGAGGACACACACCGAGTTTTTGATGTTGAACAAACTTTAGATTACAGTCCTGTTCACACCTGAAGAGGATAAGTGCCATTTTGACTTTCAAAAATGATCTGCATTGTGTAAAATACAGCGTTATGGGAATTTGAGATATGCAGACGTTCTCTTTCAAACAAAATCTCACTTGTTTTATTCACCAACAGTGGTTTTGTTTTGTTTATCGTCTTGAAATACAAAAACCTAATGAAGTAAAAGATTCATTTAGTGTTTTTGAGTTAGGTTTGTGGCAGAAATCACCACAGAAAAACCATGATAAATCTATTTGCATTTTTTCTATGTGGTTGGAGGTAGCTCCTGTAGCTCTTGACTCCATCTAGTGGTACATTTTGTCATATTACATTTTTTTACTATTCATCTGAGAATACTGCTGAATTTTTCATTAATCTGAGGCATTTTAACTGTTATTTCTAAACATTTAACAATTATATTTGTTTATATTTGTGTATTCCAAATAAAAACATAACAGTAGTGTTAGCTCTTACATATATACAACATTTAACTTCTTAATTCTATCAGAACAGCTCTGATTCCTGATTTCTAAGCAAAAATGGTACAATTTGATCTATCTTATTTTTCTACCCTGTGGTCTATAGCTAAATGGAGTTAGCAGGACCAGTAACATAAATAATAACATCATATCAGCACTGAATAAATAAGTGAATGAATGATTTTAATTAAACAGGGACAGCGCACAAATCAAACACTAACATCCTACAAAGAAAATATTTTAGATGTAGTTAGGATTAAAAAAAAAAACTAAACATTTACAAGATATCAACAGTAAAACATTCAAGTAAAACCCTAAAACCCACTCCCTTTCCACACTCACATACACCCACTCAACAGAAAACTACATGTTGTGGTGTGAGATTCACGTCCGGACTTTCTTCTGACTTTTATTTTCACAGCAAATCAGGAGAATGTCTGGAGGATTTCCACAGGAGACAGTTCCAGTGGTTTTACTGAGCGACAGGTGATTATCGTGAAGCTTTATGAAAATGTGCATTTGAGTTTATGTGCAGCCTTTTGATACTAGGATTCAACCCGCACTCCGCTTGCAGCACCAGTCACATGGTATAAATGTCACAGACGCTCCTTAATCATACATCACGTACCTGGAACTGCCCGCAGAAAAATTGTCAGGTGAAAAAATGGAGTGGACAACATTTATACAATACATTTATTTATTTTTAATGTTTATATTTATTTATCTATGTTTTTATGTACTTTTTATTTGCTTGTACTTTCTGTATTCAAAAAAAAAAAAAAAAAAAAAAAAAAAAAAAAAAAAAAAAAAAAAAAAAAAAAAAAAAAAAAAACCAAAAAAAAAAAATTAAAACCTCCCCACCCCACAAAAAAAAAAACCCACACCCACACCCACCAAAAAAAAAAAAAAAAAAAAAAAAAAATTTTTTGCCCGGAAATGTCTATCTATTTGTTGAAATCAGTGATGGTCATGACCACAGCCACTAACCTGTTCCAATAATACATCCACTGATGCAGCCTAGACTCTTGAAGATAACATTTTTGCTTAAACAGTGGTTGAAGACCTAAAAAACTATTTCATGTCTTCACAAAGCAGAAATATAACATATACTCCACTTAATAATTGAACTATTTGAACAATCTATAAACTCCTTGAGGTCTCATCTCTGTCCCCATGAGGTCTCCCCTGCTCAGACACCGCTGACCTCTGACCCTTATAAAACCTTTAAAGAGCTCCCTAGCTACATTCTGAAAACCACCATGACTTATGTCTCCTGCAGAAAACAGACTGGAGCTTTTGTTTTGGTCAGAGCGTACACCTCCGAGAAGGTGACACCGTTAAAGGCTTTTGCAAAACCTTTGTTATTGATGGAGCCGTTAGGGCCCGGGTTTTTTTCACACAAACGTCTCGGGAGACAGTGATTTGTTCAGCTAAGTGGACTTCATTTATGTGCTAATGTTGCACACTGTTGCTGCCGTACACATAAACATGGCTAACAGTGTGAAAAGAGTCCAAAGACAGACAGATGTAGCGGGGCAAGAGGAGATGAAAAACATGAAAAAGGGGAAATTGAGCATGAAACCATAGCACGGTCTTTAATTTGTGAGCGAGTGTGGTTGGGATTCTCACTTTTAAAGGCACACTGTGTGAGTTAGAGCTATCAATTTGCAGAGGTTAAATATTATATTGATGTGTTGGTGTTCCCATGAGCTCTACCCAGTGACAGCACTACAGAAACTGTTAACGTTACAGGCACTAATCATTTGTAATTAACACACCGACTAATCAGACTCTTTAATTCAACTAGAGAATGACCGAGAATAATGATCAGGGCTAATGGTGCATTCAAGTGGTCCTCGGAAACTCCGAAACTATCCGAGTTAGGAAGACATTCTTTTGATTTCGGTTTGTTCACATGATTTCAGCTCAGAAAGTTGGAACATTCTAAAACATAACAACAAGGAAGATGGACATGAAGTCAAAAATGAGTTAATACAGTCAAAGTAGCAATTATTATATGCCAGATGTAAATAATTAAATAACTTAATATATAGTCTAAATAAGCCTATATGAACTAAAAATAGTAAAAATTATGAAGCTATAAATGTGCAAAACTGTGAAATAAGCCAATACACTGGACTCTAGCAGAGTTGTATATGTACAAAATACACTATAATGACCCGATACCTTTACCATAATTTGCTGTATTAAACGTCTCTACTTGTAAATAAAGATGTTATTTGGATATGCGCCCTCTGCTGGATAAAAGTTACGCAGGGCTGCTTTAAGTATTTATAACTACTTCATTCATTAGTTACAAAGCTTTACTACATTAATAAGCGCCATGGTTATAAATGTTTGTGTCTTGAATGAGTAAGCTCATGTATAGTTCTATATACAAATGATATTTCAGCATCTAAAAATTGTTTATGCATTCATTAGTCACTTATTACATGTTTATTACTGCTTTACTACTGCTTAATAGTTATTATAAAGTGTTATCGATTTGGTGTTTGGTCTGAGTTTGGTCTCGTACAACTGCGTAAAAATACTATAAAGATAAATATAGAGTGATAGAGAATGATTATAACATCAAAGCCTTATACAAACCAGCAGATTGTTATTTGTTTTAGTTTAATTTGGCTTTGAACATGCCACATTACATTAGTGTTTAGTATATTATGGAGATTTCACAAAGAGCGTTCCATTAAATCAGGCATTGCGTGGAAATAGTGGCTTTAAACTTAATACAGACAAGGTTTTTGGATGGTTTATTCATGAATTCATCAGTTATTACATGTTTATTACTGCTGCTCAATAGTTATTATAAAGTGTTGCCGATTTCTCAAATGAAGCATGTGTTTTTCTCATGTTCCAAGAAGAAAGAATGATGAATGTGGTACTTTTTGGAGGATAAAAACGCTCGCCATCATCCTCTCTTCTCTTTGGGACGCTCTGGATCACTGGTTCCTGGCCCGGATTCACAAAAGACACTTTCAATCCAAACTACAGCATTTACTACCTCTGTTCAGCCAGTCTCACTCAGCTTTTTTTTTTTTCTTGGATATTTGAACGTCAGCGTACCTTTATCACACGCTGTCAAGGGTTGCATTCACTTTGGACGTTTACCCAGAGCTAGGACAACAACTGTGAGCATGTGAGAGTAATACAAGAAGGTCTGCAGTGCTGTTAATCAGGTTTTAGATCCTGGTGTTGCTTTTGTCTCGCTGTTCTTGATGTAAACACACTGTACCCTCGGTTTAAACACACGACCACACGCTGCAGACTCGACTCTCTGTTCTCTCGTCTGTTTAAGCAGCCCTCGGCGCGCTACGGGACGGTCCGAGGGCAGACTGGGAGCTTCGCTGGAGGGGTGGTGGTGGTGGAGGAGGGGGGTTTGGTGAGAGACATAAAGGTTCAGTTCAAAGGGGGAGGTCCCGGGCTCGCGCGCAGGAGGCAGGACTTCGTGGCTCTCTGTGCGCTCCTCCGGGCTCTGACTGTGGCACCGAGCGGAGAGGATCTGTGAGCGGAGGCAGGCTGCGGACACACACTCTGACGCGCTCTGCTCCGAGACGCGCATCCACGACGGGACCAAACTTTTAGGATACCTCTGTTTTCTCCTCTTCTTTTTTTTTTTTTTTTTTTTTTGGAGTGAACCACGCACTGATCTCTCTCCGGGAGACTTTGACCTCGTCGGGACTGTTTTCATCTGTTTCCAGCAGCTCCGACATGCCGCTGTCTCCTACGTGTCTGCGCGCCTTTGTCATTGAAATGCGCCTGTAATCGTCCGCGTCCCCGAACTGTCTGTGACTCTACGGCGATGCGGCGCGTCACAAACTCCCACTGAACCTCTCCTGGATTCCTGATTCTCCTCTTTTGCTTCTTCTTCAACCCGTGAGGATGTGCTCGTCCACCTGTAGGCTCGTGCTGTGCTGCGTGCTGCTGCTGCAAACGGCGCGCTCCTCCTACGCGCTAATTACAGGTAACGCTTTGGGGGAAAACACGGCTTTTTAATCTGACTGCGCCGCGACACTCACAGACAGCTCTGGCTCTGTCTTCTGTGGCTTTTAGTCGAAATAAAAAAAATTAAAAAGGGGGTGTCGGGTTTGTGATGTGGGGACAGAATCCGGAAACTTTTCCAGCGGCGTGAACATCAAGTTTGATCATTAACAGTGTCGTTTTGGCTGCGTTTGGACAATTACTACTGTGTAAAAATAGTGTGAGGATAAATAGAGAATGAGCTTAACATCAAAGTCCTTCTTTAAACCTTTTCCAAACCAGCAGACTGTCATTTTTTTAGTTTAATTTGGCTTTCAACGTGCTACAACACATTACTCTTTAAAGTATTATGGAGAATTCACAAAGAGCTTCAATTAAATGAGGCGTAGCTTCGAAATAGCGGCTTTTGTTTTCGTTTTATTGCCACTAATTATCACAAAACCGGCTTGTATCACGTGTTTTTGTGCCCCCAAACTGTTTAAGATTAACTCCTGTTCAGTTTATCACTTTTAAATGTTTGACAAACGTAAATCTATCTCTGTAGCAAACTATAGCATCGTATTTACGTCGTGGTGTTACGTTAGATGGTTTTCTTAAAACTCTTTACCACTTGTTCACTCTTGTAGCTTTTTTAGAGCTTGTTATTTAAAGCCACGCGTAAATCAAAGTGCCTCAGGGTGGTTTTATTACAAAAAAGTGGACGTCTTCTCAATGAAACACAACTTTGACGCTTATCGTTTGACTCATTTCACGCGTAAAGACAGACACCGTGATTGTGGAGTTAAAAGTCTGATGTGAGTGAGTCTCCGTGGTGTCACTGCGTCCCTCTGTTGCTCTGCGTGTCTCCAAACCCCGAGCTGCTCCCCTCTGTCAGCCGGCTCCTGCTCAGAGTCAGGCGCAAACAGGACAGCTCCGTTTTTACGCGCAGGGGACTGGCGCGCAAAGGCGAGTCCGCTGCGTGCGTGAAGGGTATTTTGCGAGGCCAGGCGTTTGTAACCATTTTATTGTGTATTAGAATTAAATAGTACTAGTAAGAGCAGTTTTTGAACTACTGGATTTTTTTTTCTTTGGGGCTGTAACAAACGTTTTCTTTTGCATTTCATCATGTCACAGTAATTCAATTTAGTCCTCATAGTTCATCCAAACATGGTCATAAACCTTCTCACTTCTGTTTAACAGTTAAAGTCTAGTTTCTTTGGCGACAGTGAGTGGTTGAATTCCTTGTCGCTCGTTGAATAGACATAAAATGTTGTCGGTCCAGTGTTCGAATGCAAATCTAGACCCATCTATGAGTCGTACGGTTGGTTCATTTGGATTCAAATGATGGAGATATACAGTGTGAGGTGTCCTGAAACAGTTACTGTGATGTAGATTGAGGTGTAATGTGTGTTTTATGAAAAAATACCAGGATACATAATGAAAGACTTGTTTCCACTGGAGCGCCACGATATGGTGTAGGTCGGGTCAGTGCAGGCGCGTTTCTGTGACCAAAAAGAGTCTCATACCACCACTCAAGCAGGTCTGGCTTTGTGATACATTTTATAAAAGGTAGAGCTAAACATTGCAGTCAGCTGGTGGGACAATAGATAATCCTCACTCAAGGTAAAACAAGAGGCAAAAGAAAAAAACCTTTAACGGAAATGTTTTTGAAATGAATTCCCACTTGGTTTTGTGGTAAACGTCATATTCAAACAGAAATCGTGATGAATATAATGCTATTTTCCCACAACAAAGCTAGCGTTATTAGCCACAGCTGTTTACGGGTTTAAACAGAGTCAACATTGTCCTGTGTTTTGTGTGTGTTTCGTGAATTCAAACGTCGCATTTATCTTCTACAAGGCATTAAACAGAAGCAGAGCCTGTGAAAAATAAATCATAGGAAATTGGGGCAACTCTCTCAATTTACGGTTCAGAAAGCGGTGATTAAAACTGTAAACTGTCTAATGTTTATCGCAGCATCCAAGTTTCAAAACGTCTGCTTCAAAATATGTTTTCATCTCAAATACAGACTATTCTGGACCCAGTATAGTGGAAATGTATGCTTCTTGAAGTGGTTACCAGTACCAAACTGTCCTGTAGTGTACCATCAGTGGAAACAAGGCTAAAATGACACTGAACAGGACTTCCTGATGCATAAAGGAGAAAATATTAAGCTAAGAAAAAGAACGAATGATTCAGCTTAAAGGACGAAACCAAGTCTGATGAGTGACGTTGACGGAGACATGAGATTTAAACGGTTTAAACAGTTTCAGTCTAAAACAAGGTGTCTCAGCAGAGGAGTTGCTATAGAGTTTCAGCCCAAGCATCAGGAGCTAATCCAGGCCATCTGACTGTGTTCTAGAAACTTCAATTCACATATGCAACTGATCAGTATCTCTTCACTTATCTGTTTCTATAACTGTTATATTCTCCTGTTGGACTCCGTTTCACATGTGGTCTTCAGTCTCCGTCTTAGAGGCCTGTAAACACAACACCAAACCATAAACGCCACATGAACACAGAGACAATGAACTCTGTAGTACATCTGCCGGATCAGTAGGGGCGCTGTGAGTCCTATATTAATGCTGCAGTGATGACAAACTAAATGAAGAAATTTTTCAGTCTAGATCTATAGAAATATTACAAATAATATATTATCAGATGGGGATTTACTGAAATGCAATGCAGTATTAGCTATTGTTGTTCTACTCGCTGTGTGTTGCCAACAGCCAATAGCATTCTGGGATCATGTGTTTTCTAATGAGGATGCTGTCTGAGTTTACACAACAACTCACAGTGTGCCAGAATGAAAAGAGAACAGCTCATTGGTTGAATTGAAATGTTTTTTATGGAGGGAGAAAAAAAGACCCAGAATGCCACAGAATCTTTTATGTTTGGGTAAAATGTGTCAGTATAAACAGCCTTTTACAGTTTAAAAGTGAATTTTTGGACTCTTGGTGTGTTCATGTGATCAAATTTGAAGCGTTCTGCTAATCTTCTCCTAATGTCATCCTCTTGTTATACATTTTAGATCATCTAGACTAAGATTAGTGGCACAAAAACAAAGCAGTGAAGTACGAGGCCTGACGGACTGTGCCCCCCTCTCACTGCAGACCCCTTCCCTCACTCTACTGCCGGTTTAATTACACTTAAAGGCTGTAAATTTGACTGTGCTCCCGCTGCTGGAGGTGGAGCTGGCGGAGGGCTGGTTTGCGCTGCTCTGAGTTTTGACTAACATCTGACGGAGGAGCACCTCTACAGCTGCTCAGAGGCGACTTTTACTGGAACTGTGTCGAGCCCACAAACAGAGCTGAGGCTGTTGTTGAGATGTGAATAATGGGGATTAATGTCTTATTTTTGGCCAACAGTTTTAAAGTTTCAAGAGTGTGTTTTTGTTATTTTATTTTTGAATAGTTGAACAGTTTTGTTGCGACCACATTCTGAGAGACGTGTTCACTGGAGAGGTGAAAACAAGTGAATAAAGGCATCAATTCAACCTAAAAATGAATTGCACTGGAAAAAATGTTGACTTTTTTCAGGAGATCATACTGTTTAAGTGCACTAATCCGTTCTGCTGGGACCAAGACAATTATATTATACACTGCAGGCTGAAGATTAGGCAAAAACAAGAATCAAAATGTAAAACAGCGTTTCTCACATGAAGCTTGTCTTGTTCTTGTGACAAAGAGGCATTTCCCAAGAAGAAAGACCACAATTTTTTTGTACATTTTTCCAATTGAAGATTCAATGTCTTACGGCTCAGTTTTATGACTCCCTTTATTTTCTACTCCTTTTGAGAACCTCGAAAACAAAAAATGCCCTTTTAAACATTGCCTAGAAATATTATGTGTCAACATATTTGATCATTTTTTTATGAATGTTATTATTAACTTCAGTCATCACCATACATTACAAATATTTATGAATTTTCGGAATTGTTAACCCCTTAAATATTTGTTTTCCATCCCGTACATTCAAATTTGAATTTTTTGTGAGCTTATTATCCAAGTCTGGGAGTGTAGCTTGTAAATAAATTACTCCACCTGGGTTCCTAGGACACAGAAATGTTTTTTAATGGTTGCCATGGAAACATTAATGGATTTCAACACCAGGGAATTAAAAAAAATAATCACATCACACCGTTGTGCATGTAGAATGGGAGACAATGGCACAAAAAATACCAAAGAGACACAGGTGGTACTATTTTTTTAAAAGGCATATGAATTATTTGATGTTTAGAGAGCTGTGTTTCTTCTTAAAAGCTATAAAGCATCATTTTAAACATTCAGTTATGATTTCTATGTCATATAAAATGTCAGGCGTGGCTCTTTTATGACACCTGAGGTTAACATACAGTAGAAATACGAGCCTCTTCAAGGGAAAGCTGTATCAAACCCTAACATATCCTAGCGCTCAGTGGAAACATGTCCGTCTGTCTCTGATGACCCCACTTCCCTTCTACACTCACGACCTCCCATCAGCAGCGACGAGGAAGGAAGTCTTTAGCTGTAACTCCAAACAAACCTGACCTCAGTCTCTTTTACCTGCTGGACTCTCTCACATGAAGCGACTCCGGGACGAGCTGGCTGTCTGCGTCGCGTCGACATGTGCCTCGTCCCGCTCATAAAGCCGTGTTTAGGGCCAGCTTCCTGAGCCGGGCTCGGGTTACATTCGCCGCTCGTAACAAACTGAGTCACTCCAGGACCTTTAGCTCTTGTCTCAGTTTAAGTGTCTTTACCTCGACAGATGAAGCAGACCAAAACAATGACACAAGGCGGCCTTTTAGGGATCGGGTTCAAGGGTTGGACATTAGACTCCCGTCCGTCACCTGTCATACATATTTTAGAGTTCATAATGAAGGGCTGGACGAGCTGTTTGGACGTCTCTGATCTGTTTAATGAAAAAGTTTACACTAGCAAACAACAAGTTACACACAATCCACAGCTAATGCATGCTTTAGCACCAAGAAAAAATATTCAGTAAATTCTAATGTAAAAAGAGAAATGGTTGTCCACACTGATACCTTTTCATCAAGTTTGCTGCATCTTGTATAGCATAACATTCTGCCGTTCTACCAACACTAAAACTAGCAATATGGAGACTTTTGAAAACATTGGATACAGAGCTTTTGTCTAAAGCTCTATTGTATGTCTTGTTTTCATTCTGTGGGGCTGAAAATGAATTAGTGTGGACGTAGCTTCACATGTGTCCAAAATGACTGCATGTACAGTGCATTTTCTACAGAGTGTCCTCCATGAAAGATTTCTGAGCTGGTTCAGACTGATATAAAAGGGGATTTGTCTCAGTTATAGGTCAGTTTGTAAATAAATATTAATGCCATTTAGTTGATTCAGATGTTTAAGGTTTAGAGGAGGCCGTAGTGTACTTTCAATATTTTTCCTTTCAGCCTTGACTAAATATACACAGGTATTTTTATAAACATATTTTTCTCAGTATTTATTTATTTTTCTCAGTGTTTATTTATTCATTATTTCATTTTTTTTCCAGGAATTATTCATTTTATTTTACACTGGATAAATCTTTTTTATATCCATGCTGATGGATATAGTGTATAACAAGTTTTTTAACTCAATGGTGCTATGGAAATATTTCAGCAAATGTTCTTGTGTAATAGATGATGTCAAAATGAATGATGCATTGACGTAGGGCTAAAAAAAACACTGGAAAAAATAGAAAAAATATTTGGGGTTAGCATTAGTTTGTGATAGTTATATTATGGTATTTTTTCCTTAATAAAACATGAACAAGGTACGTGAACTCAAGCTGTATTTGAATTTTACTTGGCCTTTAACCTTGTTGTGAACACCAGCATCAACATTACCGTTTTACAAGTTGAATGCACACAAAAATCCGTGGAGCACATGAATGCACCATAAGACCTCTATCTTTAATGCTGCTCAAAGGTTGATTCAACATTTGTGGACAGTTCTCACTAAGAAAGCACATTTTCCAACGACAGATTCTTTCCATTTATCTAAATAGGACGTGTTAAAATACTGGAGCGATGACATTCCAAATGCAAAGGTCAAAGGTTAATCGACAAAACAAACCGCACATTATACAAGCCTGGCTCCTGTTGGTATCACTCATGTCTGACTGATACGGGCACAGTTTATTTAACGGATGATGTCACGTCTGCTGATCACTGGGGTTGGTCTCAGCTCACACCTTTGTTGTTTTTTTTTTTTTCTTCCTGTCGTCTGCAGGGACCGAGGCGAGCTGCGAGAACGAAGGCGAGGTTTTGCACATCCCCAACATCACCGACAACCCCTGCATCACCTGCGTCTGCCTGGTACGAACACTTCATTTACAATAAACCGTACGCTTCAGTGTGGCACGGATTGTTTCCACCGGATGAGGTGTTGGCCAGGTCTCAAGAGGCTGATACAGGCCAACCTCGCAGAGAAAAGTTTCAAAGTGACATTTTGAAATTTTAGACAAGTGAAATATATTTGAACTACTGAGAAATGATTAAATGATGATATTTAGGGGTGAAAAGATTACAAAAAGAGCCTGAATTTGGATGCAAGTATAATAGCGCATGCAAAAAAAATATTTCAAATTATGGATGAAAAATTGGGGATTACGCATAAAGGTTTGTTTATTAAATATTGCACAGGACAGTTGAGGCACATTGAGGACTGAAATAAGCATCTCTTAGGAGAGTAGAATTGCCTTGTTGTGGATTTTGCTTCTTTTGCTTTCTATTGCAGTCGTTCTCAAATTGTGGTACTTTTTTTTTTTAATGCAGCTCCATTATCCTCCACCAGAGAAAGCCTATTTTGATCATAATCCATTTCATTTAGTTCAAATAAAAACCACTACAACTACTAAAGTCCTGCTAAAATAGGTTCAAATCTATTCATGTCTAACTGAACCCATTTAGAATGTGTTAAAGTCCAACTAAAACCAATGAAAACCTCTCAAAGACCAACTTAAACACCATAAAGCTTGTTAAAATCAAACCAAGTCCAACAAGAAGCACTTAATCTGTATTTAAATTGAACTCAACTCACTTTAGACCTTTTTTATATAATTATTGTATATGTAGGTGGTACTTGGAGAAAAAATTATAATGATATGGACATATTGTGAAAAAAGAGACAGCAATACCAAGTCCAGTCCAGTGGTTAGTTTAATGTACTATCGCAGCTTGTGTCTTTCAAAGTATCTTATGAGGAATTATTGTCTTTTTATGTCGTCATAGGTTGATGTAAGTTAATGCCCACTGACCTTGATTGGTGACTGTTGTTTATGCGGTTCTTTATGTCATGAGTAATAGCTGTGTTTGATACATAGTGAGCATTAATTGTAATGGATTTAATGCATCAAACAGTTATAGGTCATGTCTTTAATAGCTGTTGTTGGAGCTCATGCAAAAAGGGTGTTTTTTACCATTCTATTCCCATTTACCTATAACTGATTTGCAAAGTTTTAGGTCTATGTTTTGTTTACCAGATCACTGTTATATTCGCCTTGTGGAAGAGTACCAGAAATCAAACTGGATTTGCTGCCTTTGACAATAAAAACACACTGAACTGAACCGTACTGTACCGTTTGGTGAGAAAATGACATTTATTGTCCTCTTCTGCTGTGACTTTCTGTTCAATGACTCTCAGAGTGTTGTGTTTGCTCTCAACACTTTGCCGTGTAATTGCTGCTTCAGCCTTTTCCCAAATGACCACTTTAGCGCTGATAGTGATATTTGTGAAGCAGATTACGGGACCGTGTGTGATGTTTCTTATCGCCGGTTGTGAAAGAGGCAAACAGGGCGAACACCAGAAGCCGTCCTGCCACAATGAGGTGTGGTAGCGGAAATGTTCTCCATGGGAAGGATTTGATAACAGAACTTGGAAATAATGAATGGAGAAGGATGCAAGTGGCCCATAATCTGAGCAAAACACTTTAAAATGACCACTTTTTTTTTACAGTTTTCCGTGGATTTACAGCGAAGTAGCAGTGAAACCTGAAGTGGGGATTGTTTGTTTTAACAGACGGGCCTGTCGTCACGCTGTCTTGGCTCGTTGTGGTTGTTAAAGCCCAGCTACAAAATGTTAGGGCCACTCTTTTCCCGGAACATGTGCTCTTTGACCTCTGACCCTCCCTGTTCGCCACCTCCTGTTGAGCTCTTTGTTTTAGGGGATGGGAACGAGACGGACTAGGCTTTTCTGTGTCACTGCGCCGGCTCACCAGTTTTGGGGGTTTGAGTCATGTGACCAGAAGCACGAGACTTTGATACGTTTTTCTCAAGTAATTACTAGTCAGTGTCATTATTTAAAAATGACTATATACAGATTTACATCCACATACTGAATAAATACAGACAGAATAATCAACCTTGTATTTTCCATTATCACAATTGACATTATATCCGTGAAGTGCAGAGGGCTGGCTCCTGATTGGCCGTGGTGCCTCAGTGTTATCTGGCAGACATCAGCCAAAGCCCTGCACAATGCTATCAGTCATCAGCAGCCTTTCATCCCCCCAGCCCCGCCCCCTCACACACTCTAATAAACTCACATACGTTAAGGCCGTCTAGATTGAATTTAGCCTTTGTTTATCTCCTAAAAACCCCTTTGACTCAACTCGCAGTGAGCACATATTTATATCAGTCAGATAACAGTGGAGTGAGCCCCTGTGCTTTTCATGGGCAACTTCCCCAGCTTTGTTTGTGTAAATGTAAAAGACATACAGCAGATAAAGTCTTGTTTGACTCGCTCAAATCCAATGGATGTAAGTGCAATCTAATATATGTGATAACGGCTGCATGTCTTTATTTCAAAGATGTGTAAATGTTATGTTATTCTCTGTATGAGTTTGTAACAGTGCTGTATAGATTTGGATTAGGAAGAACAGCTTCTGGTTAAGGTTAGGAAATAATATCAGGACTTGTAGTTTGATAAGAACGATACTATTCAACTCAACCCTTGCTCCAAACTTATTTCAATAATATGTTGAGTCTGTGAACTCTAATAATTGAACTATGTATGAACTATGCAGCTCATTGTCATTGAGATCTTTTATCCCTGGCTCAGTTTTGGAATATTTAGTTGTGTCTGCAATATATGACAGACTTGATCGATGAGTTTGTCATTTTGGACAATGTCAAAAGAAGCCATATCTTTAAATTGAATTTAACAAACAAAAAAAAAGTTTCTAACCCTGCACTGCACAGTTTTGTGGCTAATTCTTCTTCCAGCTCCAGAGCAGCTCAATCATGTCAAGACAGATCTGCAGATGCTAAAGACAATTACAATCACCAGAGAAAGAGTCATATTGATAAATGGAAACAGCGTAAAGTTGGCGCAGCTCATTAAATACTTTGTTCATTTATGCAAATTGGTCATGTGGGTAAAGTACATGCACACTGCTGCTGATTACTGTTTTGTATCGAGCACAGAAATTAAATATTTATGATATATGAGAGATACATTTGAATTTACTTTTTAGGTCAGTAGCAAAACAATAAAATAAAATTGTAAATTATCTGATGTAAATTATCACCTATCCTAGGTTAGCACTACATAAAAGTTTAGGTCATACTGATTTGCAATAGAAGTTGAGTTAGCATCAGTGCATTAACATAAAAGCAAGACCAAACTAAACCAACTAACTAAACCAAAGACAAAATCAGGACTAAACTAACTAAATATATGTTTAAAGCCAGTAATGAACCACAACTAAGCTCAGTATGAATCCCGAGACGACACAATTTATTTATCCATCATTTTGAACCACTTTGGATCAAAATAAAACACAACCCGTTCAGCATTTTTAGCACTGGGCCAAATGACACAACAAACTGAGCTCTACATAAGAGACACTGCATGGTTAACATTCATTCTAATTTGATTTGATATGATTCAATATGATCTGACAGAATCTTTTACATGTGATCCTGAAATGAGCCTCCACAGAATACTGAATGAATAATGAAGGATTTGACCTCCTCAGTGCTGTATGCATTGCCTTTGCACTTTTATTCCAACAGCCCCTTGAAAGATACCAAGTCACATCATTTTAGCGTTGTATCTTTTCCCTTTTCGTGTTTTTTGCCTGATTAGAGTTAGTTCAGTTTGATGTGGACTGTGATCCACCTTTTGGATATTTTTTCAGGTCATTTTAGAGCCCTAAGCCAACACAAGCTGTAAAACAATACTGGCTTTGATAGGCTTCTCGTCTCACAACAGGTCAGTCCTAAATGACTGAAGGCTAATCCACCTCGTCACGAGTCGTAGAACTCTTCTCTGCGCAGTTCGCTCCATCAAAGGATCCTGTTTACTCTCAAATGTGACAAGAGCTTCCTCCGGCGACAGGAAACTTGTCGATGGCTCGTGGAAAACATCCAGGTCAAATTCAGGTGAAGCTATAAATAGAACGGCATTGTTTTAGCAGCAATTGGAATCGGATGAAACCAAAAATCCTTACGAAACTTTATTTATTCACCCTGAAAGCCGTCCTGATGGATGTCTGTCGCCGTGCTGCCTTCAGGGCCCGGGGTCAGGGGGCTCCAGTGTCACTCATGCGGCCCCCAGAACTTACACTAATAGGACACACTCACTCACAGAGGAGCCTTTGTGAGGGTCCGAGATGTAATGGGGCCTGGAGTGGATGTGGCTGACAGACTGACTGACGGGCAGGTCGCCATGACGATGCGTTATCAGGGATCCCGTCTTGGTCCCACGTCTATCTGTCTGTCCATCGCAGAGTCTCTTTCCAGTCTCTCATCGGTTCTTCCTCCTTTACCCTCGGCCTCGTGCTGCTTCCTGCCCTCGGTCGGTCAGTGTGGGGCCAAGACACACTTTTATCAAGAAAATGTACAGCTATTTGAGGTCAACCGTTAGCTCAATGTTTGAAAAATGACAATTGTTTGATGTTTTTATGCTTCTCTCAATAGTCGATTAGATGTTAACAAAGGCACCACATTTGACTGTTCAATTACTCCATGTGACGTTTCCATAACTCACAATGACCCCAGAGACTTCACTGAATTTAAACATTTGGCTAATAAACACGTCCTGGGGTAGTTTTGCAGACTGCAGTTGTTGAAAAGTTTGACCCAAGTTCTGCAAATGGACTTTTCATTTACCCAAATCCTTCCGTTGAAAATACCTTGGAGGCTTTTTGGTCTCAGTGGGCAGTCCCAAAATGTAGTGTCTCCATCACAGCTCATTTCTTGCCAGCTGTGTTTTCTATTTTTTTCACAATTCCATTTGAGACCGTTTTATTGCATTGGTGGCCTTTAGAGGGCACGTGTTCAAGTTAATGATGTGCTTTCAGACCATATGTTTTATTACTTTTTTTGAAAGATATTTTGGACCTTTTTGCCTTTGTTTGATAGGATATTAGTTCAACAGAAAACAGGCTGAGCAAGAGAGGAATGACTCAAGCTGGAATTATTAGCAATTAACACCATGAACAAGTCAAGGTTAGCCCTGGGGACACAGTTTGATTCTGTCTCCTGCATTTAAACACAGACAAGTAAGAAATCAGGCTGAGAGGACTTAACTGAGCTGTGATGGTAGTGGGATTAGCTCTGAGGGATTGATGATTGTATTTGTCGTGAACCAGAGCATTATGTCTGTGGAGGTTCACAGTCATCTCAGACATATTTAAGAAAAGGTTTCAACGAGAAGGGGAAGATGTTTCAGACTAAACCCCTCCCTCTGAGGGATTTATATTCCAGTTGAACTCAGAATTGACAAAGTCTCTTCAATGAAGGACGAAACATCTTCATCTTCAAACCTTCGTCTAGATGACTTGTTGAAACCTTTTTTTTTTAACCAGAGAATTAAAGTGCATCCAATGAAACCAAAGAAACCCAACCTATTGAGCTAACATTTCCCTTGGAGCTCTGTACACGTGGCTAGTTTGAATACAGACAGTCTGTTTAAGATGTTCTTTTTCTGATTGGATGGAAAAGTATGGGATACCAGGAAGTGTCATCTCCAACTGTTGCAAAACTGAGCGACTTGTTACAGACTGAACACCAGGTTATATTCAAATGAAATCAAAATTAATCAATCACATCTTATTTAATATTCTTTTGACTGTTACATTTTTACATAAGATCATTTAATGACTAGCAAGCATTTACAAGTTACTTAAGGTCAAGATGAGAAGAGGGTCTGTATTTGGCAACGGTGGCTTGGCTTATTTTAAAATGTGTACTTTTAATTGTTTATTATAATGAATGTTTAAAGCAGCCTTATTGTAAAGTGGCACAAATGAGACATTTTGTTATTTTGTCTGTCGTCAGTAGCAGCTCTAAACTAAATTGCCATTTACAGAGTTCTATGGGAGTCTCCCTGTTTCCTTACGGTGACTTATTTTCAAAGAGCCAATTGTGTGAATGAAATGACACACTATGAAACATTAGGAAGAATAATATCATTCACTGCGAGTCACAAGTCCTTATGGAAACAGTCAGTTACTATGACATTCAGGTTTTAATAGCATTAAAGTTATCTCTATTTTTAGCCTGTTACACTGACAAGGCCAAAGGGTCAGAGTTCACAGAAGCATAATAATCAATGGTGCAAACATTCCAGGTGAAAATCCGATGAATCTTGCCTTGATCTGGTCAGAGGTCAGAGGTCACTTCCTCCACTCAAACAGGAGCGGATCAATACCAGGAGCTAAAGTTTACCTGAAAGCTTTGAGTAACTCTGATGACATCTCACAGAATAAAAAGTGATGAATGTGGCCAGAGCACAATTCCCAGACGTTCTTGATGAAGAGAAAGTTAAAGAAGAAGATGGAGAGAAAGTTAAAAAACAACAACAAAAGACTATGTTAAACTTCCAGATTACAGTCAAAGGAACAGTTTCAATGCAAGCCACAATGAAAATAATTTCAGGATCATACTTAAAAACTCAAACATTGATTGGTGTGTTGTTACTGTTGAGGCAGGTTTTTAGGAGAGAAACACTGCAATTTACTAAAGCATTTGGAAATGGCTTGGGTTAGACCTTGAGCAAGCACAAAATGTCTCATTTTTTAATTCACCACACTTGCATGACTCACCGTATAAATGGTCAAATACAGTTGTTGTTTGGAGAGGTGCTGCTGGTTGGGGTCCTCCCCAGCTTTACACAAGTGGTGACTGCCATTTTACTTTTTGGATGGAAAAAAAATTGAGTATACTCATGGTTGTTAACACTTACAAAAGGTCATAGTTTTTTTAAGAATGCATTTTGTTTCAACTTAAGTAAGGTATAAGCTACAAGTTGGGAACCACCTTTCATTGTGCAGTGTGTTATTGAAAATGCCAAAGGGTCTTCTATATTAGTTTCTGTATTATTTATTACTCCTGAAGCGAACAGTTGAAAGAAATTATATTTGTAGACCTGTAGTGTTTAGCACCACCTTTTGGAAACTGGGCCACAACGTAAAGGCAGTGGTCGTGGAAGTACTCAGTTACTACAGAAATGTACTCAAGTAAAAGTGAAAGTATCGCATTAAAATTCTTAAGTTAAAGTATTAAAGTACTTGCTTTTAAAAGTAAAAGAATTTGACTCAATCATGATGCTGCTAATTTAGGTGAAGTTCACATGTGTCTGTTTAATAGTTGGACAGATCACTGAGAGAGGAAAATGTACTTGTACAATGTAAAAGGTACTTGTTCATGTATGCTTTGTAAAACTCAGCGCTATAGGTTTAGGTACACATTTATGTACCGATTAAACATTTAATATAAGGTGTTGCACATTTACAACAAACTCATTTTACTTTAACTTGTAAGGCCAATATAAAAATGTGAAGTTGAAAGCGGAGATATTTGTTCTAATATGTAGTGGAGTAAAATTCAAAGTACAGTATTTTTAGTGGTATGGTATGTTTTCTTGGCATACTTTCTGCCTCTTTTGACCATGGACAATTCTTATTTTTGCTAGAGAACTCATAAAAGCTGTTTAGTGAGTTATGAATGAACACTTTACTTTAGTGCACACATGTCAAACTCAAGGCCCGGGGGCCAAATGCGGCCCTTTGCATTGTTTTATGTGGCCCTTCAATACATTTAGTAGGTGATATTTCTAGCACTAAATTTTAATTCTATTTGAATAGGTTTGGATTTTGCGACAAAGATAGATCAAATGTGTAAAAATCCATCCAAAACCTGCTCAAATCCATCTAAAACGTGTTAAAATCCAACAAAAACTGGTTCAGATCCAACTAAAACCAGTTTCTATAAAAGGAGGTAATTAATGGTAAAGATAACTTTTTTAAGACTCAAATGAAGAGGAAATCTCACATTCAAAATGTAATAAAAGCTTTCAAATGTCACCATCTTCGGCCCCTGAAAGGATTCTTATCAACTATCGCGGCCCCTCACCACTTTGAGTTTGACACCACTGCTTTAATGTCTCAAGGTCAGGGAGGCTCCAAACTAGTCTTCATATATTTCACATTATTTCAGGGCCTCCTCTTCCATAGGTTTTGTCCCAGGCCTCATCAAGTCCTGTTTATGTGTGTCATATCATCTCTACATCTATTAATAGGTTGTAACCATCTTTTAGCCAATAGTAGGTGTTATAAAAAGTTGCGTATGACTAGTTTTTTAGTCTGTCTGACGACTCTGAGCTCTGTCAGGAAGCGTGATCAGCAGAGCGAGTTCCCATTGGCAGCGTCTGGTCCCTAAGCTACTGTGGCTCCTGTCCTTGAGTGAGGGTCACGACCTGTTTGTTTTGGAGAAAGGGTGAAAGGGGAAAGGTCACAGGAGAGAGCTTGGGGGAATGAGAAGGTCTAGTCCAAGAGTCTAGGGAGTGTTTAAGGTGAGAGGAAGATGGATGACTGTACTATGACTTTCTTTTATGGTGGAAGAAAAAACAAAACTTGTAAAAACGAAAGGGAGAAGAAGACAGCTTTGGCACAAAAATGTCTGAAATCCATCATTTTTTTCTCTCATTAGTTTATTATACATTAACAATGGCCTCTACTCAGACCCATGTGATGTTTCCATAAATCACAATGACTTTAAAGATGCTTACACAAGTTCCCAGTGATGACATTTCAAATGCTAAGAACAGATGTATTTTGGTGATGACTTATTAGACTTTAGTGTGAGTTCAAATTTGCTCAGTATTTATTATTTTTTGAGGTTGTATCATCCTATTTAATTCCGTTTGTAACTGTCCCAGAAACATTTAAGGGTTCATTTATACTGTTCTGTTACTTCAATACTAATTTCATGTTGCCATATAAAAAAAACTATAAAAACATGAATATGGTAGGAGACTAAAAAGAAATAAAAAGAAGAAAACATATTTAAATTCATTATGTTCAAACGTTTGGTTAAATTTGGCATATTTATAAGGTTTTAATTGCCACTGTGGTTGTCACATGACTTAAGTTTCATTGAGTGAATAATGCTGGTTTATTATGTCAATTATGGTCATATTAATGTGTATTATAGTTGGGAGACATCAAAGCGACGCCATGCTTGTTTTTCTGTTTCATCGTTGTAGTTTTAAAGGTGTGGCGGTGTTACGGTGTAATGGCAGAGAGGAATGAAAGTTTTGAGCAACATCTGTATGAGACGTGGGCCTTTATTTTGTTAAAATAAAACAAGTGCAGCTATTCAAAATTCCAAAATGGCTGTCAGTCTGTTCATGGAGACACATTTACTGTTTTTTCTTAAGTCTGGCTTTAAATTAAGGCACTATACATAAGGTTTAAGTTAGTTTTTTCTATTCCATAATATAATTCATTGATGGCGTGGTAGTTTAATTGCACAGTAACAACTTATTTAACTTATCTGACTATTATTTTGTATCATTTCATACTTGTCCTAAAAATGGCACCAATGGACCCAAACAAGTCTAACGTAAAGAGGTCATTTTAGGCCAATTTGACCCAATTTTTTGAAATGCTTTAATCTTCTGAATAATATTCTCCTCTCGTTTCAATCTTTATTTATTCTACAAATGAAAAAAAACGCTCTCCAGCTTTTTTGCTGTTGCCATGTTACGGACGTGAATAAAGTTACTCATTGCAGTTGACCTTCCTTAATAAAATAAGTGAATGATTGGATTTAAACGATTGGATTTAAAACCCTGAACTGCCCAGTGTTATTAGGTGTAAGACCAGTTTTTGTCTAAGGCTTCACACCGAGAATTCCATGACATTCTACTTTCACGTCACTGCAAATACCAGCTTAATACTTTTCCGACACAGACTTCCAAAATTAAACTGTTCTGAAAGCCGACATTGGTTAAACTTGGGCACTTGTATTTAAATATCAATCAATTCAGACTTTTTTAAAAAATTTTTTTTGGATGGAAAAACACACTTGAACCTGACCGTAGACTCTGTGCAGATCAATATCTAAAGCTCTTCTATTCATCAGCGCTTACACGGCAGACAAGCACAAAGGCACTCCAACACTTTCCCCTTCTTTAACCCGCTGACGTGCACAATACCAACATACCAGCGCTTTATCCAGCCTCCAGTGTGTGTTCATCAGCCCCATACAGCCATCCGCTTGTCCAGCTGCAGTGCCCTGGTGGTATGTCGAGTGTTTATAAGGCGTGGTGACCTGTTGTGACCCCTGACCCCCAGACAAGGCAGGGGCAGGGAGGTGAGTGTTAGAAAAGAAGGGTCACATGTGCATACTTACACTAATTTATGCTGATAAAGAACATGGTGCAGGTATATTCGAGGAATTCTGTGTTTTTAGGGTCTTTTTAAGATAAATTCCTAGTTTCCGAGCTATCGTAGTCCTCTTATGGTATACTGTGTCTTTTTTATAGTCCAGCTACACCTGAAAGGTAGCCAGGTGACTTGTTTCTACTGGAGCGGTACAGTGTGAGTCAGTATCGGTGTGGTTTTATTTCCAAAATGGTCCAAAGAGTCCCCAAAAAGAGTACCGTAGGCTTCGGGTCGCAAGTGTGTCCAGCATTGTGGTACGCTTTGGAAAAGGTGGAGCTAAAATAGTTCGGTCAGCTGATTGGACGATAGATAATCTTTACTCGTGCCAAAACAAGAAGCGAAAGGAAAAACGTAAAATAAACGATGCCTTGTTCTTGTGATTAACTTGTGTCATATTTAAACAGAAAACATACTGGAAGTGTTTTTCTCATAACATCAATTTTGTACTTTTTTCCTGAAGACAAAACTAGCATTTATAAGTAACAGCTGGTTACAGTTTGAAATAGAGTGAGCGTTGTACGGCACTCATTTGGTGGATTTAAACATTGTATTTATCGTCTACATTGCATTAAAAGCAAACAGAACGTAAATTATTGGAAAATTGGCAGCTCTATGAATTTAATGTTCAGAAAGCTGGGAATAAACCAGAAAAACGCTGTTCTTTTTTAAATGAATGATTGACAATGCATCAACATTTCTAAAAGTCTACTTTAAATATGTTTAAACTTTATTTTTGTTTATTTTTTTGAATTAAAGATGGGGTTTTTTTAAGCCTTTTTGGCATTTATTGATAGTAGACAGTAGCTAGATGGGAAACAATGTGAGAGAGAGAGTGAGGAAGGACACTGGGCAAATAAACGGACTCAGACTTGAACCCCGGAGACTTGACTTTTGTGGCATTTCAACGTGACGTCATAGTTCATGTAGCAGTTCAAGCCAGGCTTACCCCACGATCCCCAATACTTTATAGTGTGGTAATGTCATTTAAAAAAGTAAATTTTTATGGCTGATTGAAGGATTTTTAGAGAAGATGATCATGAAATAAAACCTGCCGATAAACACTGCACCATTTTGGATATTGCTGAACTCCAGGTGCTTGTTTTGACATTGCAGTGTAAGTTGGGAGATCCATTTTGATTTGAATTAATGACATCCATCATGGCACTTCCAACAAATGCAGAATAACCTTCCTCTAAACATGCACATACTCTGTTAATGTTATTTTTTTATTATTATTGTGCCTATACTTCAAGATTCACCGATTTTTTGTAACATTGCCACACCATTTTCCGCTATCAGTGTCCTGGGGCTACTTTTTACCTTAAGGTGGGCTGTAAGAATCACAGGAACATACGGCAACAAAAAGAGGCCATAAAGGAGGCTGTAGGCTTGTCGTGGAAAGTCTAATCTACACACTCCCACAAAACACAAAAGTACTCCAGTAATTTGAGTGTTGGATAGAGTCAATGACATGTCAGTTATCTTTGCATAAACGTCCAGTGGTGACAGCTTAACCAGCACTTCCATGTAAATGTAGCTGCCCATTAGCTGCTGAACTATTTCTGGAGCCGGAGCCAAAATGTCGGTGAAATATCTGCGATGCTGCTTCTTTGACTGAAAGGGGCCAATTGTTGGGAAGATAAGCAGCTAAAAATGTTTGTGTGTTTGGGCTTGTACGCTAATTATGGGCGGCTTACACCAAATACGCACCATTCAAATCCTCAGCCTCATTATGTCTTATGTCTGCTGCTCTGTTGAATTTGAGCTTCTCTTTGGTGTAAGATGTCATTCTTTTGATTTTGTTTCTGCTTCATTCAGCTGATTACAAAAGTCTGCTTCAGAAAACAGGGATTTTATAGCTCTTTGTTGTCAGCAACTATACAGCAAATGTTGTAAATGCTAACAAAATTACACAGACAAAATTATACCCCAATTACTGTATGGCTGAATGTCTACCATTATTTAAAATGTCACAATTTGCAGGTATCATATTTTTATAAATACTATTATTTATTCCTGGAAAGAACATATTTTTTTATGTAAGGCTATAGACTTCAGACAATTATGTGCTTTTTCTAATCATTTATGTAAAATTTATTTATTGTAGCAAAACTGTCATTCAGGTGCATATACAGTATTTATATAAAAAAAAGTTGATGTTTGCACCAGGCTCATTCGGGGTTAAAGGTCACCTGACATAACACCAATTTCTGTCTATCTAAATTAAATATAAATATTGATCAAAAGATACAATTGCCAAATCAATCACGACCCAAGTTCTTCTACTTTTTTAGCTTCTGACAATTTCATCCCAAGAACATATTTCTGATGAATTCACCTGCACTGTCTGGACTTTCTGGAGGTTTTACACAACTTTTTTGTGGCGAGCCAAATAAAACGCTGCTTTAGAGGGTACACATCCTCAAAGGTTGCACTGTGTCCCTTTAACGCCCCTTTAAGGCCCAGTCTTCTTCACTAAACTGTTTCTACCTTCACTTACGACTTAAATATAAAGTTGTGACACAGACTGGTCAGGTCACCTTCTCCCCCTCACACCAAGCTCGTGTCGTCGCCATCTCTTACAATTTACAACTTCAGGCCTTACCTCAATTGGATAAACATCTTACTGTCTTGGTTCCATTCTGTCACACTGTGTTTAGTATTAAGCTGTCTCCAGGTATTGTATTGATGGTGAATAAACTTGTCCTGCCTTAGATCATCACAGTGTCTCTTTAGTGCGACTCCTCTCAGCTCTAAGGACAACACAAAATTCCCCAACTCCAAGTGTGCTCTGATTGGTCGCTGGAACCTCTTTGTACATGGACTGTTGGGACTGACCTTGCATAGCCTCAGATCCTGGTCTTGTCCAAACTTTTTTTCTTGTTGACTGCTTGCATTCAAACATAATCCAATGATGCTCAGGTCTGGACTGGAGTCATTTGTGACCTCACAAAAATCCACGTGCAACCCCAGTTAGCCTCTCCTGCATCTGAGAGAGTTCCTGTGTTTAGGAGAAACATGTTTACAGCTTTAGGTTTTGTGAGTTTGCAGACCGTCGACATGACCATATTCTATATAAATAATATACTTTTTTAGTTTTGATAGATTACATGAAAAAACAGAGTAGGTGTTTAAGGCCTTTAAGCCATTGAAGTTCTTAAGTGCACAACTAAGGCTGCTCGGCAAACGATCATGATCAGCTCTTCTCTGCCAAAAATAGTGTGATCAGCGATAAACATCAGAACTGACTGAGTGGCACAGCTCAGAAACTCTCTGTGTCACAGACTCTGTACGGCAAGACAGAAAAGAAATGTGTGATAGCGACTGACTTCTTAGCAGAGCAGAGAATGTAATAGAAATGCAGAAATGCTCTTATTTTAAAAGAAACTACTGTTATTTAGTTAGAAATCTATGATGTTTCCTTTTTTTTAGTTCGTCTTATTAACTTTTAGCCAGCAGAGGGCGCAGAACTCTCTCTGTGCAATTTGCCAGTTAGCAATTCTATATTTGTTTACAAGTAGAGACTATCCAAGCCAACAAGTATAAAAGAAAGAACATGTCTCTGAAATGCTAGGGTCATTTTAGTGTTTTGTTGTTGTTTTTTTTTACAAATACTGTGCTCAGCTCCGGTGTATTGACCTATTTTCTTTATTATATGTGAAGTGTGGGACAGTGCCTCCCTCATGTAATCTCTTGTGATATGTCCATGTCTCTGCGACAGTTTCGTTGGAAGTTTCTGTCCAGCTGATGGTACTGTGTCATTGAGATAGACATGATTCTACAGATCTCATATCTAAGAAGCATCACATTTTTGAGAAATTTTGAGAATCTATATTTTTGGGTTTGAAGTTACGCAGGGCTGCTTTTATTAAAAGTCCAGAAAAGTCAAGCAGAAGGCTGACTGGCTTGAAGCAGTTCTTGGATCTAGCCATATTAAGGCCAGTTATTTTTTGTTTCTTGTTGGGTGTTCTGTGGTTGTTGTGGTTCTCACTGGTCAAAACTGAAGTAAATTAAAAAAGGAATTATTAAAACATTGTCAGTCAGTTAGCTTTTAGTTTTTCCATCTCCCAGTAATTAAATGCACAAATTAGTCCATATTTAGCAATAGATTATAGTGTCATTAAAATGTCTACGGCCAATCATCCAAACTAACTAAAACAGCACGTCTCTAGTTCTCCGTGTCATTTGAATTGGACAAGTGTGCTGTTTTCTTATGCTGTCATGGCCGTATCCCAACACTGTAGGTCACACTACCACAGATTCATTTCGTTATGGCAAGGAATGGCAATTTCCTGGAAAACCGAGGTAAAATGTGCACCCACTGCTTCTTTCACTTCATCTACTCCTTGTCCCCAGTCTGTATTTGAATGCGTCCGTTTTCTCGTGCGTATCGTCCGTCCCTGCCCTCCTCCCTCATGACATCATCCGTCCTCAGTGTGGTTGAGGGTTTAGTTGGAGCGCTGCTGCTATATTAAAGCACAGATTTATTTTTGGGGCCTCTTTGATCGGCGGTTCGCTGCAGTCGCCCGCCGCAGTGCCACAGGGCTCCACTTTATAAACCTGCAGTGTGTAAAGTCAAACGCGCGCTGCATGTGGATAAAATGGGTAATAAAAGCAGGGTGTGAAAGTGGAGTGGATTAAACTAGGGCCACAGCGCAGTCGGCGCTCATGGGTTCAGTGTGAAAACTCACAGCTCCACTCGAACTCCAAAATGCCTTTTTAAAAACTCCCAAACTGAACTTCTCACTTGGTTTATGACCCTGGACTGCACCGTGGTGAATTTGCTTAGGATTTAATAATAAGCTTTACAAGATACATTCAGAATTCCAATGATTTATTCTTATATTAAAGTTCAAGGTAGGCAGGAAAGGCAATATCTAATAAGTGTTTTCATATCCAGTTTTCAGTCAAAGTCAGTATTTTAATAAGTATTAGTCACTAATTAATAACTAGTATTTCTCCTATGTTAATTATGACATTGAAGTTATAAACATTGTTATAAATGTTTTAGTCTTGAATAATAAGCTCATGTCTAATTTTATATATGAATATATTTAAGCACATTTAAACCATCTATTTTATTTTTGTTTATTAATGCATTACCACAGTTTAAAACTGCTTTAAAAGTGTTGCCAACCATTTTAATGGATTTTTTACTTTCTATTCAGGCGTCACAATCAATATATTATGTAAGCATATACTTTTTGGATACCACCTCAATTTCTTACATTTTATTGCTTTTATTCTAACAATATATCATGAAATATTACAGGAAGTAGTCTTTTGTCCTAGCTGCTGTTTAATTCTATAATAAACATTAAGTAATTTTTTAACAGTAATTTTTTGCAGTAATGTTTGGTGGTGAGTCCATAAAGTAATGTATTGTTGCACATTTTTCTGTGTGTGTATTCTGTACATATCGTGTGTTTTGTGTGTGTTTGTGAGTTGTTGGCAGATTAAACTGAGCCACTGTCATTACTTCACCTTTATGACAGGCCAACATTTTCATCTTGGCTGCTGTGATAATAAAGGACAATGAAGCAGAGCACACTTACAAATGCAAACTTTCAGAGTACATTTACATAATTGTCCATTTGTTTAAGACTAATGAACTAACTGAAGCATTCATATTTGTTAACGTTTCCTATTTCAAACCATTAGAGAGATATTCCATTCGGGGAGTTCATTAAAAGTGGAGCAAGTGTTAGCCAGAAATGGATGTGCTATAAAATATTACAGGCAGTATAACATGGAGTTTGAATGAACGTGTTCAATCTAATCATGTTGACTCTGCCCTGTTTGTTTTCATAGGAAGGGAAGGCGGACTGTAAACAGGAGAAGTGTCCTCTGGTCTCTGAAGACTGTGCTCTGGTGGTGAAGCAGACGGGAGCCTGCTGTGAGAGGTGCAAAGGTAAGACAATTCACTTTTCAGTCTGTGTGTTTACAAGACCAGAGACATTCAAATTATTGCTGCAGTTTGAAAATAATTGATTTGTCTGTCCGGATTGCAATAATTCATTTTTGTAATAGTAAAGCTAATAATAACACAACTACATAAAGTCATCTTTAGTCAGGCTGTGTTAGCTTGCATATGGCTAAGGTGCACATCTAATTCCCAGCAGTACAAGACAGTAGAGCTCACATATTACAAACATTCTTTATTCTTTGCGGCTGGCTAACTTGTTTGTCAGTTGTTTTGGTCTCTCATGACACCGACTGTAAGAAAAAAGCTCTGTCTATTGTAGCTACAGTTGTATTAGTATGGTAGGCGGCTGTTTTTCTGATTTTGTTTTGTTTTGTGTTCATCAGCGCTAAACTTGAAAGTCACAGTGCAATGTTACTCACTAGTCCCATCAGTAGCATGACAGCAGTACAGTAAAACGTCCTAATCGAGCTGTTTAACTAAGCTGTGCGTGTAAATGTATCGAACGTGACGCTGCTGCCTCATGTTAAGCCTCACTTGTGTTGCGTTTCTGTTTTAAAAGTCCACTTGGATCAAACTAATGCAATAATTCTATTTTCTCTAGTGTCGTGTAAACGTGTTGAGCTCGTGTTCGGCGTATGATCCGACGAGCCAGGCCAGATATGAGCAGTGGGAGTGAAGCCGAGCTGCTGACCTCACATTTATGCATTCTTCTCTCACCCAGGGGTTCACAGTTGGGTTTACAGGCCACAGACATAAAAAAAAGTGTTTTTATGAGCCAGAAGCCCTCGGTGTCCCTCCGTCCTCCACTGCTTCTCTACATCACGGCTTTCATTTGCGCTGAAGGCGACGTTCGGTGGGTCTTCTGCTGAAGTAGATCTCATCACTGGGTCCAAAGGTTAAAGACACAAGGGATGAAATGTATGAAATATAGGACTGCGCACACCTCTGTCCCATCAGGAGCAGGCGCTGGGTGTGTCCTTTTGTTTTTGCGGTCGGCTCTTTTACGACAAAGCACTTCGTTAAAAGAGGCGAAATGTGCTCCACTTGGATGCGGAAAGCCCCACATCGTCACAGCAACCTATGTTAGTTTTTCTATTGTGTGGTCAAATTGTGGCTGAGTTTGCCGCTGCGACTGGATTTAGGACCCCTGTGTGCCCGCTCCCACCCCTTTGTGTAATTTCACCGTCATAAAATCATACGCATTGAGACATTTTATTGGATACAGTTTACTTTAGTGCAGCGCATTAAACAGTTTATTAAAATATAGTGCTGAGTGAGGTTTCTTGCGGAGAATGCACAATAAAACATTTGGGATAATTGGAGATAGTGTTGCTACATAGATTTTTATTACACAATTGTTCATGTTTCAGCTTTAGAATCATTGAAGAAATAAAAATGCAATACAGGGATGGCCTGTTATATTGCTTTGTGCCACCAGGTGGAGTGGTGATCAACCCCTTTTTCACATTTAGAACGTCAAACCATTGGTGGGACAAGACTTGGTAACACAAGCTAGTTTGGTCAGTAAATCTGGGTGTTTATAATTTTTTTTATTATAATGAATTTTGTGAGGAAATCTATTAAAAGATATAGAAGGCAAAATGTTTCTTTATGCAAGTATCCAAACCTTTTTAGTCACATAAAAAGGAAAATAGGCATGTGTATTATAATCACAAATATAGCATATAATCTAATGTGTCTTATAATGACATAACATGGCATAGTTGTGGTTGTATTTGTTTGCACCACATTCTGAGCCCACATCTGAATGTCTCAACGGAAATGAACACTCCTTAAAAAAGGTTTTTTGATCTTCAGTGTCGACTTGAGCCCCAGTTCATTATAATTTGACATATGATTGATTCTTGGCATGTGCTAAATAGAGGAAGATAATTTAGTTGTGTCTAACCCTGTGAAGCCCTTTTCCACACAGTGTTATCGCCCAGACATGTTTTGTGTTCATACATGACATAAATAGTCTGATTGGTTAACACATCCAAGGTCTCAGAGCATGTTTGAAAAGGGCTTTATTGTGCTGATGACATCCTCGCCACGCGGCTGGCACTGTAAGCAGAGTGCATGAAGTGCGGAAGCCACATGTACAGTTTATTTATACTGTTCACTGTTTGGTTTTGCACATACACATAGTTCTTGTTCAAATACAGAGGTTTTATTTGTCCACCATCTTTGCTGCTCTGCTAATTAAGTGTCATAACTCGTATTAGTGTTATGTGTGAAAACCGCTGCCTCTTTAATATACTCTTCTTGATTAATCACACCAAAATTAAGGAGCTCAAAGACAACGGACTGTTGCTTCAGCAAACTGCACTTTGGCTAAAAACAAAGCCTCTACATGTCTATTCACACCTCCACAGAGTCACACCACCTCCAAATCCATCCTCAGACCTGATCACATTAGATTCACTCACTCTGTACAGTTCACTTTATTCACCTTGCTTAACAATTCTGACTTGTTTGAACATCTAAAGGTCAAGTTCATGAATAGAGTTGCCATGTATTTGGAATATTATTATGAAGAAGTGTCTATTATGAGGTGGCAGTAGTTTTTTTTAAATTCATTCATCACTTATGGGATTGTGGCATGCAAGAAGGGCAGTAATGGTCTGTGAATATCTGCTTGATCAGAGAAGATGTGATGTCACGTTAATAAGGCCTGGTGGAGTGTATAAAGAGGACACTGGTCTCTGTGGGACCCGGTCTTTCTCGTCTGATCTTCTCGCTCTTCGATAAGTCGTGTTCAGCAGTGACACCCTATCACTGGGTTTGACTTACACCAAAGCAGATCGATAGCTGTGATCGGGTTTCGCTGTATGGCAGGTTAAACATCGATCTGAGACCACTTACTGTAAATGGCGTGTAATGAATAGGCTATTCATTTAGTGCTGAGTGGACAGCGGGTGTGGAGTTACCGAACAGCTGCTGGCCTCCGAGAGAGAACAGAGGCAGAGGAAGCACCTGTGTGGAAGTGGGTCGGGCTCACCCACATCAATATGGGAGTGTAGTCACACAGAGGTGTTTTATAAAACGGTGTCAGAGGAAATCAAAGACAGTGCAGCGGGTGTGCTGTTTCAAATCATCTGAAGCATCCAGAACAAGTGAAAAGGAAGTTGAGGCTAAAGGTGAGATGTGCTTGACTGGTGTTTTTAAATAAGTGGCTCATATTCAAACTTCTAAATCTGAAATACAGTCTGTCTCATGTTCCATCAAGAGGTACCGCACCACTGTTTGTTCACAGATTGCTTTATGTAGACAGTGATAAGGCTCTGTGCTACTGCAGTAAAATGAAAGATTCTCTTGCCACTTTGCCTGTTAGAACATCTTTACATGGTGTGACAGGATATTCTTGCACACCAGGGAAGACATTGCCCTGAGTTCATGTTAGCAGTAAATCTGAGACTCTATTAGTCCTTGGTAATCTGTTTTCTTCCGTCCTACTCAAATACACACAGCACTTTTCATTCATAATTCCTGCCGACCTCCATCCCGACGATACTCCCCATTACATCTTTATCCCCCAAACTTCCTTTGCCGTTCCGTGATGAATCATTTTTGTCATAGTTTACATCGACATATTTTTGCGTCCGAAAACTAAATAAAACGTTAAATAAAACTTAATGAACCGACACTTTTGTCAATTAATGAAAATGAAATGAAAATGAACAGAGACGAAATCCAATCAAAAGAGGGAATGAGCGGGACAAGTTGAGAAGAGATCCAGTCAGAAATCACGTTTTACATTTTTGAGTGTCGTGGAAGTGATGTCAGACACAAACATTTGATAGAGCCACGGGAAGATGACAGGCAATTAAAACAGCTTTTAAATATCAAACAATGTTAACACTTGGGACCTTCATTTCATTCAGGTAGAAAAAAAACAAAACATTGAAAATAGCATGCTTTATATTTTAGTTGACCAAATCTATTGTAGACTAAAACTACTAAGGATTAGATGACTAAATTATGACTAAAAATAAACTGCATTTTAGACTAACACTAAAACTACATTTGCTGTTAAAATGAACAATTCTCCAAACACACCATAGTCTGGACATCATCTCCAGAGCTCATTTCCTGTTGTAAGAGTAACCTGTGCTGTTGCCTTTCTGGTCAAGTAAAAAGACTGTAAAGAAAAAGTAAAGACTGAGTAAGAGATGGTTATTTTCTTGCAAATATTCTTGGAAATACACTGGGGAAAATTTTGTTTCATGTTTGTCTGTGTTGTCCTTAAAGTTCCGGTCTATTCAGTGTCTTTTGTGAACAGTGCACAATGTTTGGTGTTTAAAAATGATGTATAATCATTCTAATCTTTGTGCCTCAGGTTGCATGTTGGACGGACGATCCTACAACAGCTCTGTGTCATGGACCACCTCGACCAAACCGTGCACCGCCCGCCGCTGTCAGGTGTGTGTGTGTGTAAAAGGCTACCGGCTGGCTGCACTGAATGTCAGCGGATCAGAGCGGACAGTGTTGTTTCAGCTCTGACGTCACGCCCAAACCGTTGACCTCAGCTCTGAAGTAACGCCACTGTTCTGTTGGTTCAGTTTAATGTGAGAGGGGGATTAACGGTGGGCGGAGAGAATAGGTCCGATACAAAGGGAGGAAGAAAAGGATGGAAGTAAAAAGCCAAAGAATGATTATGAAACAAATGTGGTATGTAGGGAACAGAAGCGGCTGTATGCACCATCTGATGTGTTTTTGTAACAGGAAGGAGTCGTCACAGAGGCAGAGGTGCAGTGTGTCGTTCATTGTAAAAACCCCAAGATCCACCCCAAGAAATGCTGCCCCACCTGCCCCAGTGAGTACACCCTGAGTTTATTTGCTCACTGACAGTTCAAGTAAAGGTCACTTATTATGCTTTTTCCAATTAATATTATTTATCTTTGTCTACAGCTGTAGTATGTCTGTATAGAGCATGTATACACAGGCCAAATATAACAGAGAAAATCATTTGTGTCCTTTGAAATTCCATTGTGTATAAAAGGCCAGTTTAAAATCAGATACCTTTTTAATACTATACAAACAACTATGTATTAAAGGGGTATAACAAACACACAGAATGGAAGTGGGTTTTCCATGATAATGTATCTTCAGTAGCCGAAAATGGACATATCTATTTTTAAAGGCTTTTTTTCTGATAGACATCTTCAGGAGGTGGAAACGTACACACTGAATGTCTGAATGTAATTGGAAAGAAGTTAGTTGGAATTGGTTAATTGGTTAATTGGTTAATTGGAAAGAGGGTAGTTCCAACAAACACACAATAAACTTCTGGAACGATGAAAAATTTGAAAAAAGATACCACCAACCACAAAAACAAAGCATTACATAAAGCCCGCCCAATTTTAGGTAAACACCAACTGGTCCAACAGTAGAAAATAGTCAGTGGAACAGTCAGGCCTAATTTTTCATCAATATATGTTGAATCATTTTCAGATATCTGTAAATTTTTAGAGACGTATTAAGCTTCATTAATGTAGTTCACAACGCAAGGTCTCTCAAGATGAGGTAACAAACATTTCGTGTTTGTGCAGCTTGTATCTTCGAGGGCCGTCTGTACAAAGAGAAGGAGGAGTTCAGTCCAGAAGGGAAGCCGTGCATCAGGTGCACCTGCACTGTGAGTCCACACACATCAAACACTATCAGAGAGATTGTTTTGCACTTCAGACGCTCGTTACCATTACATCAGCTGAGCACTGAATTAGCTCTTCTGTCTTCTGACATCTGTTTTCTGAGGCTGGGATTCTTTCTCACACGCTGCAACACGCTCCTAATGATGAATGATGAAGACAAAATAATTGGTCAAATTACCCACCACTCAGGGTAGTGCCCAGTTCAGTAGATGTTTTCTCAGGATGAGAACAGACCAAGGGCTTCATCAAGACACTGTACGGAAAGAAAAACACAGACTTAAAGATGAATGACATTAGATTTGAGACAAAGAAAACTGTGTCACTGGGGAAAAGAGTAAGCCACAAAGGCACAACTAGTAAACAAATTATTACAGGTAGCTCCTTTTGTGATGGGGCAGTTTGCTCTTACTAACTCCTGTGCAGCAATTTCTGTATATAAGACTGTCCTATATGGCTAAGTGTGCATTTACTATCAAGGTTATGTTCATTCATTCTTGTCCCAGAAAAATCTACTCATAAAATTAAATATATTGTAATAGGCTGTATATTTAGTACTGAAACAATCAAACTGAAGCAGTTGCAGACAGATGTGTCATGCCCTAGACTTGTAGAACTGACAGGAGTTTACAAAAGCGTTCATGTCACCAATTAAAGCTTTTGCGTTTCTTGAAGCTGTGTGCTTATTTTTAAAATTGTAAGTTTCACATACATGAGTTGTCATTTTAAATAATATATGTATGTATGACATATGTGTTTACCAGCGACAAACGGTCATTGGGATATTCAGCAATTCCACAAATTCTTTCAAATTAAGAACTTAAAACATTATATTATAGTAAAAACAAAAAAAATGTTTAACACTGTTTCTCTTGAGGAAGTTTTATGTGAATATAATAGTGTTAGCTAGTTATTTCAGAATGCCCAGTTCTGACAGGTACTGTTCCATTGTACTGTCTCATTTTTTTTAGTTGAGTTTATTAAATTAAACAATAGATAGTGATCAGGTTTTTTGTACTAAATGTGAGCATAGACTATGAAACAGTTTGGATAACCTCTTTTATGATAAAAGTAATGTTAAAATGGCAAAAGTAGGACAAACATAACAGAAAATAGCTGCAAATGTGGCTTATTACTACCTCTTGTTATGTAAAAAGATGGAGCAAAACCACCACCATTCAGCGAAGGTCCCTTTTAGGTGAGGTTTTTTGGCACATGTGGAATTCTGCACCGATGCCATAAAGCCTGTACAGCAGCTACATGCCAGCTTGTTATTCTAGCTCAGCTCACAGGACATTAACACAACATCAACACGAGTCGACCCACTGTTTACACTCACACCTCTGTATTAGTGAGCGGGGCCTCTGTCCTCCAAAATAAGTGAGTCCTAAAGTCCCCTGGGAGTCACAAACTTTTAGCTGGAACAACATCCTCTTCCCCATTTGGTTCTGCTCGTATTTCTCCATCCTCCGTTCACACAAACAAACTCTACAGGTATGGCCATAAACACGTTATAGCCACTAGCGGCGCGCAGACCCAGTGACGTGGGCACTTGTTAATGTGGGAATTTTTGCACACAGGGAATAGTCTCTGGGTTCATGTTCTCAGCATATAGCAACATATAAACACGATACATTCTGCCATTTCATTCTCTTTTACTGCCATCTTGACTAAATTTCCAAATCGTTAAAGCAATGTTAGGTAAAGTTTTACTTTTTACAATATTTCATTAAATCAGGTTTTATTCTTGTCATAAATTAATGCTTCTAATGTTGAACATAGGTGAGTGGGACACAATCAAGTCTTTGATAATATTAAATAACACAGGTACAAATGACTTTTGAGGTCAAAAATCGAATTGCAGAGTTGCTCTAAATCTTTGCATACATAGCAGTGGTATATGGGGGCTAAAATGGTGTGATTTTATTTTCTTATATAATATTATGTCTTCTTCGTGTCTTCTATTTATTTATTTATTTATTTTTAAGTTGTGACTGCAGTCATGTGTTAAGTGTTAATGTATCATGGTCTTTGACTCCAGGGGGGGCGTACACTGTGCACGAGGGAAGTGTGTCCGGTCCTGTCCTGCCCCAGCCATCTAACTCACACCCCACCTGGACAGTGCTGCCCCAGATGCCTTGGTACATGCTATATTATGTATTATTTATTCTTAAATATATTGTCATTGTTCATGCATTTCTCATTTGTCATCATGGATTAATTTTATCCCTGTTCATCAGGTCAGAGGAAAGTGTTTGACCTGTCTTTAGGAAGCTGTTTGTTCCACAGTGAGGTCTATGAAAACGGCACATCATTTATCCATGATAACTGCACCACCTGCACCTGCAAGGTACTCCCCTCCCCTCACTCTTTCAGCTTAATTCTGCTCATAGCGCACATGGATGTAACATAACTTGAGGCAAAAAGATATTGTTGCAATTCAGTCACAAACTATTACGTCAAACCTTACTTTACAATAATCTTGGTGTAGCATTGGTGTAAAATTTCAGAGTGATCTTTTTTTTCCCCAGGATTCCACTGTGGTGTGCAAGAAGCGCTGCTCCAAGCCGGGCAGTTGCCAGGGCGACCACTGCTGTGAAGAGTGCCTTTCCTACGTCAAGGTGGAGGAAGTCAAGTACTGTCGAGTGCGCAACAAGATCTACAGGGTGAGAACAGAGAGTAAAAGATTAGATGACTTAAAGATTATACTGGAGCTCACAGATTTATAGTTTAAAAAAACCTTGCTTTGGCTAAACTTGTGATTAACAAACAACTGTTGCAGAAATTGCAGACAACACTTGTCCATGAATATCTATAATAGTCTGGACTTATATTATTTTGTAACTTTTTACACCGAGTTTGTTCATAGGCAACAGTATGTCCTTGGAGGCCTACTATAGCTGTTGATATGCTTTAAAAATGAGTGTGAGGTGTGGATTGCAATCTCCAATTTAGCTACTTCTCACCCTATTTTAAATTGTTAAAATGTCATTATAAACAACCACACCCTTTGCTCAATATCGCCTGTATAAAGTAAACATCTTCTGAGTCTGTTTGTGCCTCTCTGTTACAGGAAGGGGACATGTGGTCTTCGGTCAACTGTACTCTTTGTGCTTGCGTCAAAGGCAACATAGAGTGTCGGCCCAAACAGTGTGTACCCATCACCAGCTGTCCGTCGGTGAGTGACACACCTTTCAGCCAATCACAATGAGTTTGAACTCTTTTGAGCGAGCCTAAAACTCCTGTGTACTAGCTCTGTTAATCCCTCTCTTTATGTCTGACCTGTCAGACACTAACACTTTACAGTCCATGACTAACTGCATTATTTTGACTTCAGTTGCGTGACGGATCAAAATGACAAGTCTGCTGTGATTTATCGTTGTCCAAATCCCACTGGATCACCTGGAACATAGTCTTTAGCCCAGCCATAGCTAGGGTTTAGTTTAGCTTACATTTGTAAGCTCTAGATTACTTTTATCAGTGGACTGAATTTAACGGTGCACTGTGTAAAATGTTGAAGTATACAGCTGGGATTTAGGCGTAAAAAAAAAAAAAGCTTGCCATTTTAGTCCAAAAACTCCTTGCTCCTTTTTCTACAGGTGCCCAGAGAGAACAAATTTAGCAGAGGGGAATAAAAGCCCATACTCTTGAAGATTTAGGACATTTATGAACTAAACTGATTTGCAAGTTTTATTTTTTTTAATCAGTGTTTCACTCGTTTCAAAGTGTGTTACTTTGTCCAAAAACCACAGCATGAGCATACTGGCTTATCATAGCATGTTCACATGCTCGAAAATTAGTTTGTATCATCAGATATTGCCAACTCACCTTTTCAGCAGACAAATAAATAAAAAATAATGTATAATATGGCCAATTCAAACATCCTTAGCTGATAAAGTGGCTGACTCAAACATCGTCGGCTAACTGTGGTCTTTCTGTGAGGAGTCTGCATGTCCTCCCTGTGTCACTGTGGGTTCTCTCCGGGATCTCCGGCTTCCTCCCACCATCCAAAGACATGCATGTATAGGTCAATTGGCAACTCTAAAGTGCCCCTAGTGAATGAATGTGAGAGTGAATGGTTGTCTGTCAATGTTCGTCTATAAGTGTGCGACGAACTGGCCACTGTCCAGGGTGTACCCCGCCTAAGACCCAAAGCTGCTGGGATAGGCTCCAGCCACCCGCGACCCCAAAACAGGACTAAGCGATAGAAAATGAATGAATGAATAAATAAACAAACATATAAACAACTGTCTTAGGTTCTGTCTTTTTCCCTGAAAAGTAAGAATCAAGGTAAAAGCAAACTATTTAGTCACTATTTGCATAAAAGTTTGACTTGCAAGTCCATCCAGTAATTTAAGCAACAATAGGTCTACAACTGTTGTATTATTTTCAAAAAGACACCAGACTTTATAGCAGCACTAAAACATCAGCATAAAACCTAGACACCGAGAATATCAAAGATTTTCCAGAGAAGCTTTGCGCTGCGTTCACCTGTCCCCTGGGTGACTCTGGGGTCATCTGTCGGCCGGTGGGTGATAGAGTGGATTCCGCACATACCACCGGTCGCTGGCGGTCATTCACTCAGAGCCAGTGTCAACGTGGTCCAAGTTCACACGCTTCCAGTGGTTACAACAAGCCCTCACCTGTTGTTTGTGGTCAGAGCAGGTCAGACTCGTCTAGGTGGTCTATGGAAGAAGCTTTTTTTTTTTTTTTTTACATTCAATTCTATATTAATGCAATTGTAAAAATTCTGTTTTCTTTGCATTGTTTTGGTTACTATGACCAGAGTGACCTTAGAGTGGTCTGAGAAATGTGGCTCTTTGTTAATGGGACACATAAGATATTGTAAATCCATATATAGTGCTTTTATTTATAATTAATTGCAGTGATAATGTACATTGCTATTGCCAAGAAGACTGATGTACTGTATGTAGGGCTCATTAGTTAACATAAGTATAATATTGAAGAACGGGTACACTATCAAGCATTCTCTACATTCTCTGGTGGACCTTGTTCCCTTTGACCTTTGCCTAAAAGGACAAAGAAGCATAAATGCCATTTCTTTGTCTATCCAAAATTGTTAAATTCTGCTCTAGCACATCTTTTTACTATCTTTTACTCAATTCCTTGCATTATGCTGGCTCTTTATGAAGTACTGTGGAGCTTGTGCTGTGCATCTTGTCCAGCTCCAGTCCCACTATGCTCTACACAAGCAGAAAGTTGGCCTATTAGTGCCGCTAAGGTTCAATGTTTGATGTTTTTTTTTTAAAAAGTATGTTGTTTTGTTTGTTTCTTTGTTTCTTTGTCATGCTAAGGCAATAATTTCTCAGTAAAGATGGGTTAATGTCTGAACTGTTTGTCAGATAGAAATTTAGAGCTTAGACTCCAAAGTCCTAGTTATTGAGTCCCATCCCTAACCCCCTTCAGCCTAGCAAGAAAAAATTATATAAATTAGGCCTGCAGGATATCAGAAAACATGCAGTATGTGATAACTATTTTGAACATTGCAATAACCTTATAAGCTGCAATATTCGGATACTACTTTTGACATAGCAAAAGGTTTAGGTTATTTAGAATATTACAGGAAAACAAAAGGCTCTGGACGATCTAGTCAAAGCAATATTAAAGGCTGAAGTTCTCGTGAACCAGGTCTAAAATAGGGCTTTGTTTGGATGTACCTCAGTTTGGTTTAAGGCTTTGTTTGGACGATGATTTTGAAAGGCAAAAAGAAAATGTCCATCACATCAAACCAGTTGCTGCTATATTTATCTTTGGGATGAGAACTTGTTGGTTGTTGCTGCAGTCTTATTTTCTCTTGAGTCCATGTCACACCTCTTACAACGGTGACCACAGAGCACCTTTCTGCTCTACCTCCTGCTGTCATCCTGCGGTCAGTGTCCCGTCAGCAGAGCGTAGCGTCCCGCTGCAGACTGTGTGTCTCCGAACGGCCCTTTGTCTGTGTGATGTTTGAGTGACAGCAAAGAAGAGGTTCCCTATATTTAGGCCCCTGAAAACCAATCTGTGTCACTGTGTGTGTGTTTGTCGCTGGCCTGTTAAAAGGCAGCGCTCTTCAAAGAGAGAAAGTGGCCTTTGTGCAGAGGTTAGGACTCTCGAGAGGGCCCAGGACGTCTCTGCGCGATGACAGACGAGTGGTATGTGTGTGACGGAGACAAAAAGAGAGTGTGTGTGTCAGTAAAGGGCTTCCCTGAGGCTACAAAAAGTCAGTGTGTGAAAGAGCCCTCTGATCTGTACTTCTGATGGAAGTTGAAACATATTGTACAAACACTCATCCACAGTGTCTCATTACACACACTGGGTTCAGCTGTTGGAACTGTTTGGTCACTGTTGTAGTGCTCCTCTTTGTTTTCACTGTAAATCTGTCATAAAGCCAGTATAGCAAAGTGGAACTAATATCAATGCTGTAACTTTTATTACAGCAGTGTTAAACATAAATTTAATGAGGGCCATAGTGGTCCATGACAATACAATTTAGGGACCCTAGAAGTTACATGCAGTAAGAGTAATTTGAATTATGGCCTTAGTCTGACAATGATCTTACTTTTAAAATCCATGTAAACATCTTAATCCAACTGGAATAGCAGTAATTTTGAATTTCTAGTATTACACCTGCTTGAGTCAAACTAAGAATCACTGGACACAGAAAACTCTGTTGTTAATGGAAACTCAGACAAGGACAGTTCAGACGGCCTAATCTAGCAATTAGCATAGCCCGACCAAGATGTGCATGTAAATACAGCTTTTCTTTCTGGTAATACAAAGCATACCTTTAAAATATTCTGAAGTCAGTCTGTATGAAGTAAGTATGCTGTGCTTTGTTAGTCTACAATAATCTATTGTATTTTTGGGAACACCATAGAGAAATGCATTGCGTTAGTCTGGGCTAATGGTTACAAAGGGTATGAGAGTCTTAAAATTGCTCAATGAGATTCATGTTTTTGACTCTAAAGAACCTTCTATCAATGTTCAAATGCAATAGCATTGTATTACTTTGAGTATTTCTTATGTACTGTATTATCTTTCTATTAACATTATTAATATAACATTTTAAGGACTGATGACAAGGTTTGTACAAAAGTATGCCAGTCACTTCATTGGACCAGTCTTTGGCCATGACAGCTTTAGTTCACTTGGCTTACCTCTGTGTTTCCTCTGGAACTATATTTGTCTTGTGTATGTGTCTTATGTTTTTGACGTCATATATCAGATCAGATGTTGTCTTCGTGTCTGTGTTGCCATCGACTGTCTGTAGGTCCGGGCTTCTGTTTCTTTTCCATGATCCCCAGTGCATCTTTTATTAATCTGTCTAATCCCTGAAAGCTAATCTGACCTCTGCCTCCATTTTGTTGCAGAATAAGATCCTCAACAGGACTGGCTGCTGTCCAGTTTGCACTGAAAGTGAGTAAGTCTTTCTTGACATAACAAGTATCAACATTCTTTCCCATTTGCACTAATCACATCACATACGGTTAGAACACATAAAAATGTCTCTCAATATAACTTGCAATAACTTAACTTTTGTCCTGCTAGCACACGGAGATTTGCCTACGGTAGTCTGGTTCTGCTAACTGTAATATGTTACTAAGTCAGCTAACAAGATAAAAAAATCAAGGGGGGCTAGCCATGATGCGTTAGCCCATAAAAAAAGTTATGCAACCATCAGTAAACAAATACAGGACAGCCAGGAAAAGGAGCTAGCCTTGATGCAGACATTGCTATCAAGTTGCTTATAGCCTATTACAAAGAAATAGTTTGTTAGACCTTATTACCTAAACTTAGTGGCCTAACTGTGAAACTGTGTTTGGTGATAATACGTGTGAAAGACCGTATGCTAACTAGCTTGGTAGCCAGAAGCACGGAGGGAGCTGAATGTAGTTCCACACAGAGAGAAAGAGAAAATTATTGTAATTATTATAGGTGTAGTTGGTCGACTGGTACCATACTAGTTTAAGGGTTCAGTCACAAACAGACATGCTGTCATTGTAGCCTTTGTACTTTGTCACACCCAAGGCAATTCCCACAGTAAAACACTGAGCAAAGTTACAAAAAGAACATCAATTGCAGTTTTACCAGTGTTTTGCATCATTTCACACCACATTTGTTATCCTCACACCAAAGCAATTGTAGTATATTTGGTGCAACATTTTAGCCTGGGAAAAAGTGTGCAAAATTATCAGCACGTTTATTCCATTCTTTCACCAACATCTGTGCTTTTTTTTATTTATTATTTTTTTTATTTTGCAAGAGTGTCCTGGCCAAGACAGCGTTTCCCATGATCCCAGACTGTGGTTTGACCTGGGGTTGTTTTCCGTTAAATGTTGGTTGCAGGTTACAGCCAAACCCTCATCGTAAGCTGTAAACGTACCATTTTTTGGCAGTAAGACGAAACGAGAGACTCGTTTTAATGTGGTTAGGTTTAGTGCACTTGATAAAGCTGAGTTTTACCACAATAAACAAGTGCGGTCGGAATTAGTCAAACTTTTGCCTCACATTTCCAATTTGTCATAACATTTAACTTTGAGTGCTGACGGTTCATCAGAGTGTTTACCCAGGCACACATTCAAAGTATTGACCAGTTACATTACTGAATACTGAATATTTTACATTAACTTCATCTGTTCCCTGTCTGTCCCACCTTTCAGAACCAGGTGTATGTACAGTTTTTGGAGACCCCCACTACAACACGTTCGATGGCCGGACCTTTAACTTCCAGGGAACGTGTCAGTATGTACTGACTCGCGACTGCGGTGGGGGTCCAGGGACCAGCATTAATGTCAACAACCCAGACTCCAGCTTCACGGTATTAATACAAATACCATACTGCATTCTTTTTGACTAATATTTTTTATCTGTTGGTTAAAATATTTCCGATAATGATTAAGTAAGTTGTGAGAAAAATATCCTCTTAGCACTTTAGTACAACAGCTAATTAAATAATAATGAATCTTAATTTTGAAAAAAACAAACAAAAAAAACAAACATTCCATTGTTACATAAAAACATAATTTGGTGGTTCATTGTATTTTTCATAGGTTTTTATGTAATGCAGTTTATTATTACATTTGTCAGCTAAAAGCTACCATTAGCTGATCAGATTTAGCATTAGCTGTTATAATATAGCATTAGCTAATAAAATGTAGCATTAGATAATAAAATATAGCATTAGCTATTCAAATGTTGCATTAGCTAATGAAAAGTAGCATTAGCTGATAAAATGTAGCATTAGCTGATTAATGGTAGCATTAGCTGATAAAAGGTAGCGTCAACTAAAAAAATATATAGCACTAGCTGTTAAATTGTAGCATGAACCGTTAAAAGATAACTAAAATCCAGAACAATATTTATGATTGTCAATGGGCTTTTAATGAAAAACTCTAGACATTGGTTTTAATCCTCAAAAGCAATAAAACAGTACACCAACAGCACTGTGCACATGCATGGGAAGTCAAAAGCAAGTGATCTCTTGTGTGTAGTCCTGTGAGAATACTGTAAAAGATTTCTGTACCTTTTTTTCTAGTTGGGGTAAGAGGTCTAAATCGTAAATTGCAAAGGCAATCATTTGTGAAAAATTCAGGCTTGGAAAACTTTGACCAATGACATGCCTGCAAAGTCACATGCTCAAAAAAGGAGCACTCCCATTGTTCTACACCGGCTTGTCATATGATGTTCCAGTAAGTTTAATAGGTGCAGATAAAGTGTATTTTCAGCGCTGAATATGTCTTTTAACACAGCGAAAAAGCTCAAAAAAGAAAAGCATCAACAAAGAAAAGGGAGGCAATGTAAAATGCCAATAAATACTGTCAATTCAATCACGTAATGTTTAACAAGAAGGAGATAATTGCCATTCTGACGCTGAAGTCGCTAAGTTAACTCTAAGCTTACTCTAAACTTTGAACTTCAGTTTGATTAAATATATTAGTATTTTGTGTGTGTGTGTGTGTGTTCTTTTTTAATAAAAGAAAAGCAGGAGAGGTCCCTAAGCTGCTTTTGGGGGTGAGTGGAATCTGAGACAAGGAGGGCAAAAAGAAAATCAGGGAGTGGAGCTTTAATTCAGCTTTTGTTTCCCTCTAAGGTGCTGGTGAAGAATGATGCTCGGAGGACCCGCTCTTTCTCCTGGACTCAGTCTGTCGAGGTACGGCTCGGGGGATTGGTCCTGGGCTTGCACCAGCATCTGACGGTCAGGAAGAACGGCACCCGTATTGCCCTGCCCTACCACGGCCCCGGGGTCCACATTGACCTGGACGGATACCTGCTCAAACTCACCACCATCGCAGGTCAGGATAAAGCTTCATTGTTTTGATATCCAACGGCTGAATGCATTATGTCTGTAGCTATATTTCACATTTAACCCTATTCCTCTTTGTGCAGGCATAGAGATCACATGGGACGGCGACAGTTTTGTGGAAGTGGTTGCAGCCCCACACCTGCGCGGACGTTTATGTGGACTTTGTGGAAACTACAACGGCCAAAAACGGGATGACACCATGGGAGGAGACAACCAGTTCAAGTTCGACGTGGACGAGTTTGCTGAGTCGTGGCGAGTGGACGGTAACGAAGTTTGCTCCCAGCAGCACACTCCTCGGCGGCCTACATCCTTCCTCTGTCCAGGCAGCGTCAAGGTCAAGTTCCGCGCTCACAGAGAGTGTCAGAAGATCAAGTCGTGGGAGTTTCAGAAGTGCCATCGCGTGGTGGACTTTGCTCCTTTCTACAGGTTTGAAGGAGCTCCTTTTCTGAGAGATCGGACATACGTTACATAGCAGCAGGAACCACAGAATTGTATATAAAATGTAGATGTCAAATAATATCTGCTGGTGCTGTCTTTAGGTCGTGTGTGACAGACATGTGCGAGTGTCCAGTGCATAAGAACTGCTACTGCGAGTCGTTCATCGCCTACAGTCGTGCTTGTGAGAGAGAGGGGGTCCCAGTTTTATGGAAACCTGACGCAGCCTGTGTTGGTAAGAGTCACAAATCTGAAAGCTGAAACAAAACCAAACCAAGAACAAAATAAGGTTGGTTCTCAATGGTCAACACCTTATTTTGCCACAACTAAGATGATGCTCTGCCAGGTTAAAGTCGCACTGTGTAACTTGTAGCCCAAAAATATATTTTCAAAATCATTTTGAATGTTCTTTGACATGAGATCAGTAGAATCATGCCTATCTCACTGACACAGTACTTTCAGCTGAACAGAAACCTCCATTGTAACTTTCCTGCAGCTGGGATGGTGACATATGGCAAGAGATTACGTAAATTCTACCACACTATTTATATAATAAAGAAAATAGGCCAATACACTGGACCAAAGGTCATATTTGTGCAAAATGCACCAAAATGACGCTACCATTTGAGAAGACATGTTTTTTCTCCCAAACTTTCCATATTAAATGTCTGTACTTAAACGTAAATAAAGATGGCTGCTGCTGCCTTCCGCTGCCCGTCCAGTTGCACAGAAAGGGAGCCAGCCCTCTGCTGGCTAAAGATTACGCAGGGTTGCTTTAACTATGTGGCTAGGTTAGACTTGATTCCAAATGATGGAAGTAGTTTAGCGTACTTCTTGGCTAACAGGTTTTAGCTACGGTTAGATAAACAATTAGTTAGCATATTGTCTAAGTACATTGTTGGATAATGCCATGCTAATGATCGTCAAAAGAAGACAAAAAAACAAGTCATAAAAGACCAAATAGCATTGTGGGGCTAAAAATATAAATAATGTAAGATTTTCTGCATTTTTTAAATAGTCCCAAGAGAAAAGTTTGGGACCAGTGTTTGTCAAGCTTACAGTCGAAAGATTGTTAAGTCTAACAGTGGGTATGAAACCCTTTGATTGGTTGGTCTATAGTCCACAATCAGTTTCACCAATAAAGATACTACGCTTCTCCTTGGATTTATTTCTACCCCAATTCCTCACCATATTTATTATCCAATTCTTTAGCTTTTTTTAAGACTAATAAAAACATTGTAGTTTGGGAGATAGCCTAATGTTAGCAGTGAAAATATATACATAATTGACCAACACGCTGATTCAGTGTATTATGAATAATACTTTTCTGTTTTCTCAGCCACACAGTGTAAACACGGCGCTGTGTACGACACCTGTGGTCCGGGCTGCACCAAAACCTGCGACAACTGGAACGAGATCGGCCCATGCCACAAGCCCTGCGTCGCCGGCTGCCACTGCCCCGCCAACCTGGTGCTCTTCCAGGGCCGCTGCATCAAGCCCATAGCCTGCCCCGGACGATGACCCCTGTGACCTGGAGGGAGGGGGACATTTAGTATTATTAGTAGGGGGCCAAAGTCGGGAGTCGAGAGACACGGTACTCAGGATATCTTCCTAAGGGAACACTTCTTCACAGTGACAAAAGACCGAAAGGAAGTGGACAGGACGTAGTGATGCCTCTTGTATAAACATTATCTGACCTCTGACCTCTCACATGGGGGCATATGTCACATTCATTGAGGCACAACTCGCTGCCAAGTGCCAACTCAGGGGCCCTTTTCTGGAGAACTGTCTCCCTTTTGCATTTTGGACCCTCAGGAAAAGAGTCGGCCCTATGGACTCCCATTTGAGCCAAAATGGCGACTCTTGAAAAAACTTTCAAGTGAAGAAACTTTGGATGAATAATATCAAAGTGCCCCACAGTCTCCATCATGTCAAACTGTAAGCTAGTCAGATTTATATGAAAGACAGACATTATTGTTTTAATTATTATTATTATTAATAATATTATTTTATTGTCGTTGATATTGTTAATTTATATATCGGTCAGATGAACATGTGGTAGCAAGAGCCAGATTCCTGAATATAATGAAATGATTTAAAGGGAAAAAAAAGCTATTTATGTACGTGTTGTGTACTTTTCTGTCACTGTTTGAAGAGAATCGCCTAAATGTGACTCCATTGTTGCACCATCGCAGGGAAATAGTACTGTATTGTGTTTTGCTCCGTGTACAGGCTGTTCTGGTGAGTAGCAAACTGAAGGTGTTCATCTAAGAAGCATTTGTTTCACTTGATTCAAAATTAATTAAGGCCAGCAATATAATCGTTTTTTTTTTTTTGTTTTTTTGTTTTTTTTATCAAATTGTGTCACGGCTGTTGTCTTCTTTTTTGCTATATATCGAACTCAAGGAAAGACACAATAATTCACAAATAAATGAAGATCCTAACTGTACATTTACATTCATGTTTAATTGTGGGCCAATAAGAAACATAAGAACAAATATTCGTGTGGAGAGATTAATTTTCTTGTTATAGAACTGTGCTGGTCCATTCCTAAACGAACACTGCCACCTAGAGGAGAACAGTTGTTTCTCATTGACACTGTCTGATTCCAAATTAATCCAAAATCAATGCCTTCTTTCTGCCCATTTGACTATTTAAAATTGAGCTCCTAAATCATTCAAAAGCAGTTACCAATGGTAACCTTAAGCCAGCTCCTAGTTGCATTTTGTAATGTCTCTCGAGGGCTTTACTTGTACATTGATGTAGACTTGGCATAATATTATGATTACCCAATGTATTGTGTTAATTATGCTATTTTGCATATTTACTTTTGGGGCAAAATGATTTTAATCATTTTTGAAAAAATTCAGGACATATGGAGACTGCCTAGAAAATGCTTTAAAACAACCTAAAACACTTGTGGAAGAATTAATAATTTTTAATAATAAATACTTTATTTAATGACTGTGGGCTGAATTTAGCACTGACCCAAAATTACCTTTATTTTTTTTTTTTGCCAAAGAAGCCTATAGCATTATGTTTTTGAGCAAATACGGTGAATAGCTAAAAATGCCTTAAAACAACCCAAAAAAACGCCTGGGAACAATTATTGCATAATAAACATTCATTAATTCATTTAAATACTTTGTTTTAATGACTTTCAGAAGAATTTAGCAATGACCCAATTCTGGGAAATAAGGCAGCCTTCTCAAAACACTTCAAAACGCTCTCCTGGGGTTAATTTTTAACTCAAAATGAATGCAAATTATTAGAACATATTGTAGTTTTATTTGTTGTTGGGAATATTTAGCCAATTGTACAATCATTTAGATGTTAAATGTGATCATAATCCCATCAACATAAACAATGCCATGCTTTCAAACATGGCATGAGTGTTTTAGTGAGTCTACAGTAATTTCCACAGATTTTTTAAAACAGTTTAAGATGAGTGACTGAGCCTAGCAGTTGGATTTATGATGCTTCTCCGCTCTCTGTATCTCTACTTCACCTGGCTGCATCTTCAAGAGAAGTGTGGCAATCTTGATGCGATAAGCAAAATGAGGCACAAACAGAAGAACATATACAACATTTACACCCTTTAATACACTTCAAGTTGTATAAACACTTCCCATCCATCAACAGCAGAGCAAACATGAGCAAACCTTTACACAACACAAGTCCATTCAACGGTACAAGTGTACAGTTTGTTACAGAGTTTACAAATTATACCAGAGCAGTAACCATGACAATACAATTTCATGACAGTAACTTTTGACACTTAACACTTTAAAACCTGAATCCAACCTATGTTGAAGTGATGTAGGCCAAATATGTCTAGCTTATGGCAGGCATACAATACAATGATTCACAGCACCTGATTCTACAACATAAATGACTAAATATTTTTGTATGTTGTGGTTGATGAATGAACATGATGTCCTATATTGTTACCAAAATAAACTGGTCACTTTGGCTGATTAGATCTCCAAATCACATTCAGTTACAAACATACCAAGCTCTTGAATTTGATACGTGGGTATTCCACAACGATAAGTTAGACTTAGTTTGATAAGTCTGACTTTTTTTTTTTTTTTTTTAATTTAACAAACATTTTAAAAAAAGCAGGCTTCTCGTGAGTCAGACTGAATCATGGGAATTTATGTGGGATCTTTAGCCTGGTCTGGAGCAGGTTTAAGGTGGAATACCCTATCAAAGTTAAAGCTGTAACATCAGCTGAATATGTACAAGATCATTGCCTTTAAGCACAAGACAAATACTGTCAGCAACTAGTCCTGATACAAAAAGTGACAACAACTACTCTTTGGTTTTTTAACTTAAGCGTCATTTCAAATTGAAATGCTGTAAGGTAAGCAATTTTACTGTGGTAATATATAGACATGCATGTAACTTGTATGTATTGTAAGATCTTGTATGTTTAAGTTGTGAGGTAAATTTGGGTTCATTTAATGGGTTCTGGCAAGCTATGTGTTCTCACAAGATGGCACAACACCCACCAGAATTTCAAAGTAGAGTATCTGTCGAAACATAAACTTTAGACTGTGCGGATGAGTCAGTCTTGCTTTTTGTCAAAAAACCATCAAAGTGAATTTGAGGTTATTATCGCAATGATTTTTAGGCTCCATATTTACCGAAAAAGTTACATAGTGCAGCTTTAATCTTATGGTACATAAATGTTTCAAGCAAGTTTCTTTATGTTCTATCACTTATTTAGCAGCAGTTATTTTGGTAATTTCTTAAAAAATCTTTCAGAACTTAGTTACTGAGTAAAAAATGTAACCAAAATCATTCTTGTGGGCTTCACCACTCATTAAAGTAACACTAAGTAACTTTTTGCCTTAAAAACATTGCCTCTAGAAGGACGCCCCTGGCAACTCAAGTAGAGCATACATCCAGCTCTTTCACCCCATTTCCTGTCAAGCTACTGTTTACTATCAATAAAGGCCAAAAATATAAATTCATTCATTTTCTACCGCTTAGTCCTGTTTTAAGGTCACGGGTGGCTGGAGCCTATCCCAGCAGCTTTGGGCCTTAGGCGGGGTACACCCTGGACAATGGCCAGTTCGTCGCAGGGCTGACACTTCTAGGCCAAAACTAATCTTTAAAAAAAAACAAAAAAAAAAAAAACATAGCCTGTCTTTCACAAGCACAATGCCTCAGCACTCCAGATACTTTACTGACATATGTTGCAGACCGCCAGTCTCACAAGAATACATATTTCAGCAGAACCTGTCACATCATCAAAAAGTACATACAGAATATAATTGATTGAAAAGTAACAGTTCCATATGTGTATGGAGCAGTGGAGTGGAGCACATTAGAGCAGTTTCCAAAGTTTTTTTCAGGGGACCCATTTTTCAATAGACCAAAAGAATTGAGACCCAATGTGGCTTTGATGTTTTTTGGTTATTTCGTTCTAGTATTATTTGTGCCATTTAATCCTATAAACTTATGAAAAATGACCAACTGAAAGTTTGGTCACAATTCTTTTGGTCTTTTAAAATATGGGTCCAAAGTTTGGAAAACACTGCTCTAGAGGAGGAAAATTCTGAAAAGTTACATAGTTTAGAAATGACAACATACTGTCTTTTTCTCAAAATGTTTTGCCATATATACACTTTATCCTTTCAATTGGTAGAATGAAAGCACATTTTAAAACTTACAATAAAAGCTACAGCCATTTGAAATTCAGAACTGGCAAGCCCAGGACTGTCATTTCCTGCATAAAACAATCTGCCACTATCTGATGAGAACTCGAAAAAGTTGTACTGCAGATTAAAACAGAGCTAAATAAGAAAATATCCTACATTCATCTGCTTGTTAGCATACTGTTCCATCATGCTTGCGATTTGCTAAATATTTCAAAGAAGTAAAGTAACACATGCCTGAACCTGAGTGAAGCCATCATTCTTTCATTTTAGGATAATCTTTTCTTAAATAGTTAAAATGGAGGAGAGACTCAAATTAAAACTTTGACCAAATTGCCGTATTGAAGAATCTAATGCCTCACTGATGCTTTGAGCTTCTGTTACTTCCTGTAACACAACAATGGCACAGTGCACTCCGATACATGGGCTAACAGTGGTAAAGGCTAAAAGGTTCAAATAATCTCTTTCTTGTCTCGCCCAGAAAGCTCACAACAACACAAAAATAAAAGTTGAAATAAATGAGTCACAACAACACAACTTCAATTAAAAAAAACAAAAACAGTGAAATAACCGCAATAAAAAAAAACACACACACAAAAAGTAACCACAGCACAACGGAAATGTAGGGGACTGTTATTGTAGTCGTGTCTATATTGTGCTAATGTGAGATTTTTATCTTTGTGTAATTTCTTTAGCGTTAGCATTGCAGGCAGTTTGCAAATTCTGAATTGAATTAGCCACGAGCAATTTAAACCTGCACCTGTGAATAGACACACTGAGCAATGTGAGAAGCTATATAAAATATTTCACACATTTTGGGTCTTTTACATATTAAGCTTTACATTAAAGGCACACATAAAAAATGTATCTTTCTATCTGCACTTTGACGTGAAGGCTAGCTTATTAGCTAGTTTGTCCATCCACAATAACAGTCCCCTTGGAACCCAGGACCACTCCTTTTAAATATGTGATGTGGCTTTTTTGTTTGTGTTGCATTTGTTTGTGTGTTTTTTTCAATTTGTGTTGTAGCTAATTTATTCACATTTTAATTTTTTGAGTTGCTGTGAGCTGTCTAGGCCACCGTACAAAACGGATGATATGGGTAGAAAAACTAGCTGCTCTAAGTACTGAAAATATGTATGTGCACTAATAATATATAATATTCCCAAACCTCTCCATATTCGTCTAAAACAAAATATACATCTAATATAAATACACTCTTCAATCTAGACCAGCTTAACTAAATGACACTCAAACTGAGATACACAGCTAGGGCCACAGCAAAGGAACCAAAGAACCAGACTGAATATTGACGGCAGAGAGGTCAGTCATCATCACTGTCACTGCCCGACTCACTGAGCTGGAGATCGTTTCCTGTAAACAGCAACAAGAAAACAAGTTGTTTACTGAGGAAATCACTAAATATCCATATACATTAGGATATTCTTGTGTCTGTAAAATATGAAGTTGTTCTGTTCTAAATGACAGGGGTAATGTCAGGTGTGGATGCAGTCTGCTTGTCCATTTGATTTGTTGTTCCACACCACACAGTTAAAATGAAAACACATTAGTGTGGATTGGAAGTTTTATTATATAGAAATATATTCTTTAAGCCACTTTAATGAACAGGTAACACCAGAGAAGCTTGCTTTTCCCACTGTGCGGGGTCCAGAAGAGCGACGTCTGCTATGTAAATGGTGACATCACACAAGTGCAACAAAAGCTGTGTTTCTATATGAGATGTATTAATATAAAGAAGAGAGTTATATCAATTTCCTATAAATAAGGTACTTACTATTCATTCCAATATTTTGCTCATGTTTATTACAATTTAGTAAATTGTATGTTGCCATGATTTAATTCACTTAACAAGACCTGTATAATTCCAATTTATAGGAATAAACACAATAGCAAGAGCCATACAGTTAGCATGTTTTCTTTTAGAAAATACCTGTTAATCACAAGAACAAGGCAAATTTTATATTTTCAAATAACCTTCTGTTTTTCTGTTTTTCCTTTTGCTTCTTATTTTGCTTCAATCCGCTGACTGCAGTATTTAGCTCCACCTTTTTGAAAGTGGACCACACACTTTGGACCAGGGACCAAAGCATTCTCAAGGTAGTAAGGTGCGCCTTTTGGGATTCTTTTGACCCATTTTGGTGATGGAAACTTGCCCATAACTTGTACTGCACTGCTCCAGTGGAAAAGAGGTTTTAGCTGAATGCTATTGTTGGGTTTAAAAAGGCCTACAGCTGCCCACTTCGGATATGATGATGAAATATCAGATTAAAATGCATAGTCTGCCCCCAGCCCCTATCCCATGAGACACTTACGGAGTGTGTTCATGAGCTGGTTGTTGCCCTGCTGCCGGTCTACTGCTCCATTGGCCATCAGGAGGCGGTTGGGGGAGGTCTGGCTAAGCGGTCGGGGCGCATCATGTTCTCCGTCGCTGCTGGAGCTGTCGTCACCGCTCCCAGAGCCACTGGCTGAATCAGAGCTGCTGCTGCCGCTGCTGCTCATCTGTTCAATCACCTCCACCTCAGCTCGCAGCTCTGCAAAGAACATATTCCACTTAAAAGTCTTCAATGGTGTAGTTAAAAGCACAAACCAGCCCAACTAACAAAAACATAGAGGTGTATTATTGGACAGATGGAGGGTTTGTTCTGGTTGTTGTGCTAATGACAACAGACAAAATCAACATTGCTGTAATAACAAATTGTTGTTGAATTAACTCATTTTTGTGCAGTGAGACCCCCTCACCTCTTTTGATGTCATCAAGCTGTGGCTCAGGAGAAGGATTGTCCTTGCTGGGAGAGGGGGACGTCTTGACCCCAGCCCCAGGCTTGGTGGGTGCTCTGAATTGAGAGCTGGGCTGACTGGAACGGACTGACTGCTGCTCGATTCTGGCCTGGATCTTACTGCTGCCCTCCGCCCTGACAAACACACCACAAAACACATACTGCTATCATATTTGTCATTATGTAAGAGGGCTGGCACTGTAGATGTGAGTATTCTCCCTCAGAATTTGGTTTAGTGTTGGGAGGTGTCATTCAATTATTTTTTATATGAGATATGTCTTTTAACTCACTCAGGACTGCCTTTTTTACCAGCAAAACATTGCAAAAAATAGTTTAGATAGACACGAAAAATAGATAAATGCATTTATCACTTCCTGGCTCAATTCCTGGCACTTACTATCAGGCTGATCCAATTAATCTTTGAAGACTATTAAATCTAAAATGTGGCGGCCTGTGTACTCCCTAAAACTAATATAAGGACAGGATATTCCTCCTTAATTGGCTTCTCTACGCTGGTTCCCTGTCAACCTATCTGTTACCTGGCTATCAGAGCCTTTAGTTTAACTTTTTTTCTATTTGCTACCATGGCGCACAGAAACACTTTTATCAGTATTTTGTTTTATTTTATAGACATTCACAATATTCCAAGAGGCCAACAAAAAGAAAGCTGCATGTAAAAGAAAATACCACAAGTCCTACCTAAATTATGAGTTCAACGCAACAGGTGACACACAAGTCCCAGACCCCCTCTATGTAATATGTTGAGCTGCTATCCAAACAAGGCTATGAAGCCATCCAAACTGCTTCGCCACACAGAAACTAAGCACCCTACATTACATGATACGCCTTTTCTAAAAGAAAACAACATGAAAATGAAGGACAGGAACAATTAACCACTTCAAATCTCCAAATATTTTGGATAAAAGTCAAAGTGGAATACCCCGAGGTTGCTACACATGCACTAACAACCTTCCATCCATTTTCAACATCTTATCTTTGTAAAGCGGCATTTTACTGCCGTAATAGCTACTAAAACAAGATTACAGAGTATCTTGGACATAAACAAAGCTCTGGACTAACTTCCACTCGTCAAAGCAGGAGTTAAATCAATATTAAAGAATGAACCAGGCCTATATCAAGACCAAACAGGTCTAAACTAGCCATAAATGTAGAAATGAACCAGGTTTAACCTTTTTTATTTTGATGCACCAGTTTGGTTTAATGTTCTGTTTGGACAATGATTTAGAGGCAAAAAGTAAATGTCAACCACATGGAAGACCATGAAGTCATTCTTTGTGATCTACTATAAATATTCTCCAAAACATACTAATAATATAATATACTAAGACCTCACCTTGTTTTCTTGACTTGGATGCTGCTGCTTAGCTTCTCCAGCACAAACTCTCCAGTGTCGTGGTTAATAATAAGGACACAGTCTTTCTGGTACGGCCGTTTGTTCCCTTTGAATACTGTCATGGGGGGTGTGGAACCCTATGAGCACGACAATCAACAAACTCATATAATTAAGTATATTTAACCAACTACCGCAGTGATTAAGTTCAATTAACTTACTGGAATGTGAGGTAGTGTTATGGTAACTTCGTCTCCTTTCCCAACTTGTAGCTCGCCCTCGCAGCTGGTGTCAATGGATGCAGGTTTGAAATCATCTGGAAAACAAAGACAGTGTTTATCAGACTAAGCAAAAACACAGTGTTAGGTGAGAGTTTATTAAGTAATTTATTATTATGTAAGTGTTTCTTTCATATGGTTATAATATATTATATTCAAGTATAAGCACTTTGTCTTATTAAATTGTGTACCGTGTGCCCAAGGTTCTAATTGTTTTCCTAAATAAAATAACCATATTCACTGCAGAATATATTATTTACATTTTTTCCCCCAAATTCTAGTGTATTTAATTCAAAATGTAACAAGACAAATACACTGTATCAACAGATTACTTTTCAAATAACCTTATAATGAACTTTTAAGCATTTTTTAAGCTTAAAACTTGAAAAATGTTGACAACAAATCACATTGATAGCATACATAATGTTAGAGTTATGTTTTTTATTTTAAATGATTTTATGATGTGATATGATGTGATGGTGAAATTATTCTTTATACTTTGCTCATTACATTAATTGACTTATTATAGTCAATTTAGTAGCTCCCTGTTTATGATCACATCAACAAATAAAAACGTAATTAATTATAATAAGTAGTACAATCTGCAGTTCAACTTGTAGTGCCTTATGTAAACTTCTGCCTTATTACTCAAACACAGTCCATTTCCTGGAGCACCACCACACTTTACTTCTGTGTGAACCACAACAACACATTCACAACCCCAGGCGCTCTTCACACTCACATCTGATTGTGTGAAAGGAAGATTTTGGCCTCTTCTCAAAGCTTTCCCCGAGCTTTAAAACATGCTCCTCTTTATCCAGCAGCGGATTCGTACTCCCATTCATGTTTTTGTTTTATTATAGTACGTTTACGATAACCATCTATCCGAACTATACCTAAAAAATACACTCCATTGGACAACTTCGCCAATAAAACAAGAAATCCGATTCAGTTAGCCACTTGCTAACCTTTAGCAAAACAACAAACGTCACTCGGTCCCGCCTTTTCCGCTTTGGGTCCGGCGGCTAAATATTTTCGGAATTAGCTAAACCAACAAGGAAAACTGTTAATATTAACATCTATACATTATTCCAAATATTTGTATTTATTCAATACGGTTAATTTTGGGTGTAATTATTATTTTGAGCTCTATTTTATTGAAGAATGAACGTTGAATACGGAGGACACCACCCTTTTTGCTACACGGACCAATTTTCGTAATGGAACAAGATGGAGCGCTTAACGTGACAGGATCACGCTTTTTAGATCAATAAACACATTTTATCAGCCGTTGCCGTCGTAACATACATTCGTAATGCCCCCTTTATTCCCCCATAACATATAGTAGCGACTGTATTTATTGAGTTAATATGGCGCTTCTAAAAAGTGATGAAATACCCCGAGAAAATGTGGATTCTCCGTTTGCTATTGGCCAAACCGTGTCACCTACCGGGAGAGTTTTGACTCAAGAGGAGCTAAAAGCACTCAACAGCGACCGAGGTCTGGTTTCTGAATTTAAACAGATGAGGCTGGAGAAAGAAGCGCAGAAAAACTGGGACTTATTTTACAAAAGAAACACCACAAATTTCTTTAAAGACAGACACTGGACCACGAGAGAATTTGAGGAGCTCAAAACATGTAGAGAGGTGAGTAGAGCAGACAACAGGGTTATAAATAGCGGTTTTATAGATGATGTTAACTTCCTTAAAAGTGTCTGGGGTGATTTATCCATCATCAATGTATTTGTGTGGTTCTTTGCAGTTTGAGTCGCAGAAACTGGTGCTACTGGAAGCAGGCTGTGGTGTAGGAAACTGCATCTTCCCACTGCTGGAGGAGGATCGTAATATCTTCATTTATGCCTGTGACTTTTCACCAAGAGCTGTAGAATTTGTTAAAGTGAGACAATTATTTTTTATTCGTTTACATTTTCACAGTCAATATTCAACAATTCTCGTGGACTATAATTTTGTACATGACATAAAAAATGTGTTTCTCAGTTGAAAAATGGTACATCAACACCTACACTTCACTTTGCTCTGATGTTACCTAAAATGGTCAGATAACATTATAGTAAACATTATAATTATGGTTTTAATTACCTATTTTTGTATATTTATGATAATTCATTTTTCATTATTAATTTGCATGTATCAACTTTTTGTTCAAATACAATTTAATATAGAATTTTCACTTGTTGTATCAAGAGAACTAAACTAGTTTAAAAAATATAAAGGATTTTCTTGAAAAATTATGTTACATTAAGAATACACACCATTAACAGTCTGCTATATTAGCTAAATGCCTATTTAAATATTTAAAAGCACTGTAGAAGTGTTGGGAATATAGTGAAATTCTAATAAATAACTCTACTGATAGTATCAATAATATCTGTACGAGTTAAATCCCTTTTTTTCTATTTGGTATTGACAGCAAAACCCTCTGTACACCTCAGAGCACTGCTGTGCCTTCCAGTGTGACTTAACTAAAGATGATCTCAGGGAACATATAGCAGAGGACAGTGTGGATGTCATCACTCTGATCTTTGTCCTGTCGGCAATCCATCCTGATAAGATGAGGCAGGCGCTGGAGAACATTAGCAGGGTAAGTACAAATAAAGTACTCAAGTAACATAACATTATATTATACTACATTATCTTTTTGAATGGCTTTTTTATACATGTGTCCTTCAGGTACTCAAGCCTGGAGGTGTTGTCCTGTTCAGAGATTATGGTCTGTACGATCACGCCATGCTTCGATTCAAAGCCGGTAACAAGCTGGGGGAAAACTTTTATGTCCGGCAAGATGGAACCAGGTCCTACTTCTTCTCCAAAGGTCTGTGAACACGATTTTCTTGTTGTTGTTTTAATGTTTGTGTCATTTGTTCTTGGCTGTCAATAATGGATAGTTACATTTTGATGGCCTCTTATTATCAATGTGCATAGGGCTTAAGGTTGTAGACTTGCTTTCTTTGTGCATAAATCTATACTAATATTGCATCTCGTCTTTGTCTTCACAGACTTCCTGGCTGAGCTGTTTGAGAATACAGGCTTCAAGTCCATCACTAATGACTATGTCCTTAGAGAGACAGTCAACAAGAAGGAGGGACTTTGTGTTCCCAGGGTGTTTCTCCAAAGTAAATTCACCAAGAACATTCAGTCACAGAGTTCATGACACTTTGGAAAGAACATTGTGATTTTGTTTTTTTTTTTCCTTCAAAAAGTTTTTATGCTCAATGCCTACATCTTTTGCATTTTTTGTCTGTTTTGTCTTGTGCCTTACATTTGACATTCAAAGTCAGTAATCCTTGATATATGACATATGATGTAAATATTGTCTAAATTACAATAATGACACTATATTTGTGGTTTTAATGTTTTGCAATATTGATCACAAGTATTCACTCTATTATCTTATATTATTTGATAAAAAGTATGGCCTTTTTATGCTTATGTGGATCTTTGTTAATAAAGATTAAATGTATGCCCTTTAGTGTTGTCCATACACTATGAATGTTTAAAAAAAAAAAAAAAAAAAAAAAAAAAAATATATATATATATATATATATATATTTTTTTTTTTTTTTTTAAAAACCACCCTTTTTTTTTTTTTTTATATATATATTTTTTTTTTAATTTTTTTTATAAAAGGGGAAACCCCTTTTTTTTTTCCAAATTTTTGTCCTCTAGAAGCTAGAATAATGTGGAGACTGTTATCTTCTGTTTGTATTTCACTATTTTCCATTTTTGAGTGTAGCTGTCACCCAATCACAGAAACCAGTGGAGGGCACTGTTGGGCTTTCTTAGCTTTGGAGGAGCCCAGTATATTGAGTGTAGCTGGAATACAGTTTTATTCCCATTTATTTTATATGGGAGTAAAATAAAGTAATATAATAAAATAATAAATAAAATTTCAAAATATATATATTTCAAAGCAATACATAGTGGTTTTTTCACCACAAGTTTTTTCAAAAGTCAATCTAAATTTAAAAGTCTGAAAAAGAAAAAAATATAATTATATTTTTTATATTATTATCATGTTAGCCATGCAACTAACTGGCCTCTGTGTACACCAGGGTGTACTCAGGCCAAAAGCTGCTGGGATAGGCTACAGCCACCCATAACGAAAGTTAATGAAAATTATTATTATCCATAGTCTCCATGTATTTCATTGTCTGTTCAAAGTTTGTCAATAACTTAGTATTGCACAGCACAGACTACAGTAGAAATACATGTGAATATGTGTGAGTGTGCTTGAGCAGTATTTCGAGAACACTGCAGCTTCCTGTCTTGTGGTTTGGCTTGTACACAAATGAGAACCAATGCTGTCCTGTAAGGTATAGGTCCCTGATAATTATACAAATAATCATTTTGACTCTAGATATTTGACAATATTATTTATCTTGCTTTATTACCTTTGTATGAATCAAAAATCAACGTGTTTAAATGTACAACGTTAATAATTCAAAGACATACCAATATATCCAATATTTGAAAGGTTTAATAAGAGTAAAACAAATAGCAAGCGTGATCCATTGTTAAGTTTGTTGTTTGTTGTAAGAGTGTTTAGTGGTCAGGGTCAGTTGGTCAGCTGTGGTAGGCACTTGTCATAAAAATGTAAGAAAAAAAAAAAAACTGCTGACACTTTAGACCAGCTAATCTGCAAGAGAAAAGCACAAACAATATTCTTTACATTTTCATCAATATTTCATATTGTGAAAGTCAAGAACACACTAACAGCATAACTAACATCAATAAGAAAGGCAAAGTACAGTATGTGTACTCAGAATCATCAGAATATTCTGAACTGCAGTTATTTTGCCATTGTATTAGCGTGAAATTTGTGCAAACCTCCCTGATTTTTCTAAAAATGGACTTGAGCCCTGAAACTTTTTCAACAAATAAAGTAATTGATAAAAAGCCTAATTTTATTCTTAACCAACCAAACATGCCCTGAGACTCTTTTAAAACATGGGTCTCAGTTCACTTCCTACAGAACTCTGGTCCAGTTCGACTAAAATGTGAACCCTGAGTGGACTTTAGACTTAGAAATGATAACCAATAGAAAGAGCATCACAAACTGGTGACAAAAACATCACCATAACTTTTTGTGAAAAGAATTAACCAAAATAATATTGGCTAAGGAAGTAAAATGCCTCTTATTAGAATTAGGGCCAACAGCACCCCTTAGTGTGTTTCTTGAAAAATGCCTTGTTTTTTGTTGTTTGGTCCATGAATGAATTGTTTTATCCCATACCTGTGACAGTAACAGTGATGAAATGTCCCATGGCTGCCTCTCCGTTAGTGCATTCAGCCTGGCACTGGTAGCGGCCCTGATCCGTGGGGCTCAGGTCCAGTATCTCCGTCAGCACCTGTCTGTGCCTCATGTTGCCATCAGTGACCGTCTCATTGACTGTGGTCAAATACTTCTCAGGGTCAGTCAGTTTCTGAGAGTCCTGCTCCATGTGAGACCATACAACATGGACTTGTCCACAAAGCTTTGGGTCATAGTGAGCCTGACAGAGCAGTTTGACCGACGATCCAGGGGCTGCAGTGAAGGTTCTTTGAGGGTATAGGACCACCAAGGAACCTGCAGTACAAAGGATAAAGTGGATTCATTAGAATTATTCTAGCTACACCCATAGGAGAATCTGACAAATCCAAATAAAATGGCAACTTTTTGTTTTTTGAAACAATACTACAGCAGAGCAGAAAATGTAGCAAACACCAGTTTTATTATAGTATTAGTATATCTATTAGTTCTATTATTTAGTTTTTTGTTGTAGAGGGTAAAAACATACAGAATTAACTATTGATTTTTTTTTATTTTGACTGCAGACTGCAATATATTTTCAGTGGATTAAAGGGCCACTTGCCAAAGATGCCCAGCTATTTAAGTAATAGAGAAGAACAAAATAAAAGGAAAATACCACTGCTTTTGTTGCCAAAGTGTGCATATTTCTTTTATAATGTTGCTTGTGACCAGCAAACTGTGAAGTGTGGATACAAGTCAGCACTATTTACTCATGTTCAGAGCGACTGCACTATAAACTTCAGCGACATGTGACTCCTCTGTTTCGAATGAGGACAAACAGCCACTCCCTCCTTCCTGACATTTGTTGCTTTCACTTTTGGTAAAATGTCGCTGCAACAACTCCAGCTGGACAAACTGTGCTGTTTGTTGTGTCTGGATCTACTGAAGGACCCGGCCACTATCCCATGTGGCCACAGCTTCTGCCTCAACTGCATCGAGAGGCGCTGGAATGAGCAGGAGGCTGGGGAGGGTTACCGCTGTCCGTCTTGTACACAGACTTTCACACCAAGGCCTGTGCTAGTCGCTAGTGCGGCTTTTACCGCTTTAGTTGAAGAACTAAAGTCGACCAGACTACAGTCGGTTCTACCTGACCATTACTACGCCACACCTGAAGATGTCGCTTGTGACGTTTGCAAAGAAAGAAAACTCAAATCTGTCAAGTCTTGCCTGGTGTGTCAAGCCTCTTTTTGTGAGCTTCACCTACAACCACACCGAGATTCCCCGGCTTTTTTAAAACATAGACTGGTCCGGCCGTGCACAAACCTCGCACAAACTATCTGCCCCCGTCACAACGAGACGGTTAAGATGTTTTGCCGTACTGACCAACAATTAATCTGCCTTCTGTGCTCCTTGGATGAACATAAGGACCACAACATGGTGTCACCTGCCACAGAAAGAACCAATAAATTAAACGAGCTTGGGTTGCTTCAGGAGAAACTTCATCAAACCATCGGGGACAGAGAAAAGGACATTGCGGCGCTTCAAGTGGAAATAGAAGCCATCAATGACTCTGCCAATAAAACGGTGAAGGATAGTGAGATGGTCTTCAAAGAACTACGACTTCTCATCGAGAAAAGAAGTTCTGAAGTGAAGGATGAGATCAGATGTCGACAGGAACTAGAGGTAAATCGAGTCGAAGATCTCAGGGAAAAGTTGGAACAGGAGATTTTGGAGCTCCGTCAAAAAGATGCCGAGCTAGAGCAACTTGCAGACACACACGATTATACCCAGTTCTTCTGCAAATACCAATCACTGTCACGTCATTATGAATCTCCAAATTCATCAACAGCAATTACAGATATGGGCCCTCTAAAGTATTTTGCTAATGTAACAGCAGCTTTGACAGAAACTAGAGATAACCTACTAGAAATGCTAAGTGAAGAATGGACCAAGATTTTAGAGAAAGTGTCTGAAGTGGATGTTCTGCTTCCAGTAAAGGAGCCCAGTAATAGAGAAGACTTTATTCAACATTCACGTCAAATGACTCTAGATCCCAACACAGTGAATTTAGGCCTGTTATTATCTGAACACAACAGGAAGGTGACCGTGGTGAGGGAAAAGCAGTGCTATGCCAACGATCCGGACAGGTTCACGGACTGTCTCCAGGTTTTGAGTCGACACAGCGTGAGCGGACGATGTTACTGGGAGGTGGACATTGGTAAAGGAGCTGTGTCGGTGGCGGTCTCGTACAAAAGCATTCCGAAGACTGGAGAAGGAAGTGCGTTTGGAAGCAACGACAAGTCCTGGGCTTTACACTGCTTCCATAAAAGTTATTATTTCAGGCATAACAGCACCAGGATGTTCATCGCAGGCCCTAAGTTTGGTAAAGTGGGAGTGTATGTGGATTACAGAGCTGGTACTTTGTCGTATTACGGAGTGTCTAAGACCATGACTCTCCTTCACAGAGAGCAGACAGAGTTCACCGAGCCACTTCACGCTGGTTTAGGGCTCTACTGGGTCGGAGACTCAGCACAGATGTTTAAACTCAATTAAGAGAGTTAATAGTTCAGACTGTATTGTTATTAAGACAATGTAATAATAATTTTCAGCTTAACAATTGTCTACATAGTCATTCCAGTCCTAACTTTTTATTATATCTTATGAAGATAGCTAAAACTGTTAGCTTTGTCACTGAAAACAGATAAAATATCGGTTAATGAACAGCCTTTATTAAATATAGCAGTATGATTAAACCAACTTTTTAGTCAGCCTAGTTTTTCTAATAACATATTATTATTACATATTATTATTTGTATTGTATTTACAATTTGTTTTCACTTTTTAGGATATTTTAGGAAGATTTTTAGGAAATGAAAATACTCAGCTCTCACTTGTTTTGGTTCTGGAATATGATGGTGGGTAAATACTGCTAATATACTGCTAATATGCCTATTTATTATACATTATGTACTTATGACTTGATTCATTTTATCCACAAATTTCATTTGGCAAGTGTATTACATGCTTTCCAGAACCCTTTTGCACTGGTAAAACCAAGAAAATGTGATTGTACATGTATGATTTTTACTTTGGCACAGACCCATTTGAAAATAATGAGCTCACTATGGACACCAGAGATGATCTTTTAGCCTTCAGCAACACATTTGGCATTTCCAGAGAGCTAAAGTGGACAAGATAACAAAACTATAGGTGTAGGGGAATCTCTTTAGTCAGCAGCGTGGACATGAACACATGCTGACGTTCAAGAGCAAGAGATAAAGCTAACATGGCTTACCCCAAATGCTAAAGATGGAAGACAGGCTTGTTCTATTTTATATGATTACAGGAATCTTAAATCTTTTCTTGATTAGATAAATGAGTTAGTGGAGCCAACCATCATCAAGAATACAAAAGCAGTGGCATCTTGCTTTTGAGATCAGAAACCACAAATGCTAAAGTTTTATTTTTGTATTGTTTTATCATCTAGCTGTTGAAAGATAAATAAGTAAATCTTAAGCCTTTTAAATGTGTGTGTGTTAATTCATATTTGTGATTTATATTCTGTATTTGTTTTCCGTTTTCACAGAAGTTCTTACCTGAGTCTTCAGTTGACGTTAAATACAAGGTCGTTGTCAGCAGCAAAGTGAATGTGGTTAACCAGGCCATCGTTCAATGCAGAAAATAATTCATATGATTGTATAGTCCACAATATGAGACTGGGCTGAAATAGAAGAGATGAGAGTGTAATGTAGATGTAGGAAGGTACTGACTTCACACACACCAACACTGCCTTATACAGTAGTTTTATGTGTGGGCAGAGGTTTCCTCACTCTGCAGTGTTTCTAGAGCACTTTCCATTTCCTCTGACCAGTGGTGTCTTTCTGAAGATCGAAACTAACCTTTACAAGAACAAGAGAATGCATGTGATGGTGTGTGACAGCTGCAGGGTTAAAAGTCTTCAGTGTGTACAGGTCGGTAAAATAATAGCATTCTTAGTGACTACTGACTAAGGCAAGAATGAAAAATTGTACCAGGCAATATATACATTTGTGGTAAACACTGGAGGACACCATTTTATATCATATTTGCCATAATAAAAGCCATTCAATCTTTATTTTTGATATATTAAAAAAAAAAATCAGTAACATTAATTATTATAAATTTCAGTAATATGTCACCAAAAGCCTACATACAGTTTGGTGTTGTGATGTATAGAAATTGGTTAGACCTACATTTACTCAATAATGTATTTAAATGCATATTTTTAATGCACATTTACTTTATTGCATTTTATAGAGCAAATATTAATGGGACATAGTTACACCATAAAACATTACACTTTTTGTCAGAAGATGTATAATCCACTGCTAAAGGGTTGAATGCAATACCACAACTGTAGGCCACTGTACTGGTTTTTAAGGACATTCTTTAACTAACAGTAACTTAGCACCTTTCTTGACAAGAAACAGAGGGAAGTGCAGAGGGAGATAACATAGCTAAGAGGACTATCCCCAGATGCTCACCAGGCAGTAGCTATTTTTACTGTGGTGTCTTGCTCTTGAGACAAATCATTACACATTTCAGAAAATGAATAATCCCCACTAAGAGTTTGGCTGTAGTACCTCATACTGTGTCAGTCGGTGACATTCTTATTACATCAACATTTTACCTTAAAAACATTTAAGTATTTAACCTCAGAAATGGAGGTAATGTTGCTCAAAGGGCTAATGCCAGATGCTAACATGGCAGGTGAGCCCTTTTTATTGTGGTGTTTTTTTTTGTTTTTGTTTTTTTGGGTGTGTCTTGATACAAAGTTAACCACAGATGTATTTAGATGTGTTTTTTTATTTTTTATCTCTTTATTTTATTTATTTCTACATTGCTTCACTGCTCATTATCATCAGTATTACTAAAGCTTCTTTGGCATCCACTACTGTACCAACAACATTTTGTTGGGAAAAGCTTAAACCTATATTTTCTTTTCACCAAATCTTTTTACTCCAACTCAAGTACTGATTTAGACTGCATTTACTTCTACTTGCACTATTTTCATTTTTATTCTTGAGAAATACTTTTCATCCACAGTTATGCCACGTATAAACTGTACTAAATGTGCTTAAAACAGGCCTGTGACTTTTAAGTAAATGTCACATATCCCACCTTCCTCATTTCCTCAGAAACAGTGCTGAGCGACAAGAACAGAGAGGTCCAGCTGTGGCTTTTCCATCAAGGTCAGTTTCAATCATCGTGACTCACCCGGACCCCTCTGCCCCTTCGTGGTTATGTAACATCCTGATGCTAAAGGGCAAATTCATCATGCACACAATGTACAGTACACGCCTGTGCGTTTATTCTTTCAGTTAAAGATATTCTATAGCTTTTTTGCCTGTATTAGATAGAGATGCTTGGTGGACTGAAAACACATGAGACAGGGTGACATGCACACTGTCATCCTGTGTGCATGTCACCCCAGTCACTCAATGTAAATAGCATGCATGTTATTCATTGTGGAAAAAAATATCTTCTGTTTTAGGAAGCATAAATGTTTTCTACAGAAAGTATCAGAAGATCGTGACAGCCATTAAGTATCATGTATCCGCTATCGTGCTACATGCAAGTTAGCATCAACAGCTGTCGTTTCAGGTTCAACATATATTTTACATGGTAAGTCTTTAGGAAAAAAAAGTGTTATTCATCTATTAAAACCTCTTGTGGTTCTGTTTATCCAATCATACCAAAGTAGCACATTGTACTGTAGATGCATTTCTAGACAATTTCCATCAACATCAACAATGTATAACACAACACTGGTTTATTAGTTTCACAGCTTGACATCATCATCAGGTCCAGTAGCAAAACAAAATCATCAAAAACATACTTGCTAATGATTATGTTACCTTTTGCATTCTTTTCAAGTCAAGCAAGGACATTCTTGATAAGAATAATAATGATAAAAAGGTGTCCCACATCTGGCTATGAATAAAAACAGGTTCCAAACCAGTTAAGTAAGTCATAAGAAGCCTGTTTTTCTGCACCATTTTGTGGGTCTTGTGAACAAAGGCTAACGTGAATGAGGAATAACTTTTGTTTTTTTTCATTCATTCATTCATCTTCTACCGCTTCTCATTTGTGGGTCGGTGGTGACTTAAGTTTGGGCTTAGGGGGGTTGAAAGTTAGGGTAATTAAGTAATTAAAACCATCTCTAATTATATAGGCACTTTAATCACCAATTCACTATACACATTTATAGACGATACCGAAGGAGGAAACTCTAAAAACATTACATTTTTTTTTTTTCGTTTTTAATTTGAAAGGGACAATGCACATTAATGAACACCAGTACAATACATGTGTAAATGTGCCAAAGTTAGCATACAGCTAATTTACATTCGTCATCCCTTGAACTAAATCAAAGTCTAAGTGCTAAATACATAGAAATACTATAGATGTACTTACATGTGTTGATCAGTGCACAGATTAGTTAAAAATGATGGACGAATATAGGATGAATCCAGTATTTGGTATTTGTATATTTTATACTGTATATGCTACCTTTCTCATACTCCCAAATAATCATTACAAAAAATTCCACAACTTCAGAAACATCAAATACATTAAAATGAATACTTACTGAATGGCCCTAGTGTGAGAACTACTGTGAGAACTGTAAGTAAACATGACATTTTCAGTGCACCAGTAAAAGGCCATTTCAACGTTCATAGCCAAAGCTCATTTGGCCACATAATTGTTTTATTGATTACCCAGATAGATGTGATATGTTGATTAGTGAGAATGACTAGACAGTGCATTTACAGGATGTTGTGCCTCCGGGGAGTGGGCTTAAATGAAGTTAAGCCAATACAATCATCCCCTCTTGGGTCTTCAATACAACCACTGTGTGACTGAGAGCTGACTGGTATGTACAACTAAGGACACATTGTAAGTTACATTTACAGCAATTGAACTGACAACCATTACAGACTTGTGTATAAATTCGTCTGATTTGTGAAATTACCGATGTAACAATGCAGATGGGTTAAGGTGAGTGTAATCTTTTGAACAGACAGTAGATTATTGTATACAAAGTTAGTACAGACGGAAGCATCTCCGACCTGGTCATGTGTGTCGGAGGAATCTGCTGACAGGGTCTCGTCCTGGCACATCCAGACAAGGGCCCAAATATTTGGAATATCTGGAAAAGTGAATGGCCAACCAAATCAGGATGATACTCCATTTATTAGCACATCCTCTGCTACAATCTTACTGCTCTTTTGTTGATTTTTGTGATATTCAGGGTGGCTAACCACTAATAAATAAAACCCTTAACCTTAACTTATGGAAGAAGTTCCCAAATAACAGGCAGTCAAAGTTTACTCCATCTGAATACATGCGCTCTGTTTCCTCTAAACATCATCCTTGTCACATCATTCTATTGTAAACTAAATGACTATTTATAAAAAACCCTGAAGAAAAAAAAAAAGGGGGGGACACATCAGAGGTTGAGTGCATAGACTGTGGGCTGGTCATTTTTTTTTTTTTTTTTTTTTTCATTATGTTGTCAGCCAAAACTTTCTTTTACTTTCTTTCAAAAACACAAGTGTTCAAATAAAGTGCATTTTACCACTCTGAGATCCATTTACAAAACATTCAGTTACGATTTGGCCACTCCTTTGCATTAGGACTTTTCACGACCTAATAGATTTTCATTTCATTGTGGCACTCGCTCTGTTGTTGAATAAAGCGTGAATAGCCTTCCTCAGTGAAAATAATGATGCAACAGCCCTGTCCCAGAAACTATAGGCTTCTGGTTTGACGCGGTGAGTAGAACAACAATGGAGAAATGGCAGTGTTTTTGTTCTCTAAAATCTAATATACTGTATAGTGAGTATTAGATATATGAATCCATACTGAAGCTTCAGAGTTAGATAGCAAGTTCCAGAAAGTTTAAAAAGATGATATATTTTGGAGGGGACTGCCTCTACTTCTTGTGTTTAATGTCTGTAGCATTAGTGTTTTTATGTTTTTTAATTCCCAGGGACATTTTTAGCCTTTGTTTAACAGAGAAATACAGAGGCTAGAAGCAGTTGAGAAAGAATGAGGGGATGACATCAGGGCCCCCTGAATGTGACCTTTTATGTTATCAAAAAGGGAATATAGCTTACTAAAGCAAAGAGAAACAGTGGAAGAATATAGGTGACCTTCAAATTGAGTAGGTCTGTGTACATTCTTTTCTCCAATAGTCTATTTTTCATAGTTTTCTTTCCACAGACAGATTTCCCTGTCTGGAAGTGGTTATAAATCATGCTGGCAGCTAACCAATGAACTCTCTCACACCCACAGGTCAGTGAGGAAGGCTTCAGAACAAGGTTTAAGGGCACAAAGAGGACACTGCAGTGTTTTGTTCCTGTTTAGAAGACTTGTGGACATATCCTGTAATTCAGACAAATCACCAACACCCACAGGAGACAATGAACATGCTGACAGGGCTCTGGACATCCTCGCTGTTCAAGGTAAAACATAGCGTGTCAGGAGTCCTTTAAATGCTATTTGAGTTTTAACTATTGTCACAAAGGACGATCATTTGATGTTGGTAGTGTCTCTTTGCTCTTTTTTGAGTTGACCACCATGACCAGAGATGACTGGAAATGAAGGAGGAAGCTGAGGAGGTGGAGGAGATGTTTGAAGCCTGAAGATGCATCAAATGTGGAGGTTTAATCAACAAGGAACTGACTGACTGAGAGCTAGAAAGATATAACAATACAATACGATTAACATAGCATAATAGCATAATAGTTTGATGATGTACTGCCCCACGCTGCGTTGTTAAAGATATTTTCATAATGGTGGGACCAGAGTCCTCTTGAGTCATGTTGAGCTTATTAGATCTCGCATTAATGTGTGCTTTTAAACCACACATTTATGCCTTTTTGAAGTTGTTTAATTCATGCCTAATCAAAAAAAAAAAAAATCAAACTGCATTGGGAATATATCAACGTCAGAAAAACGGTTGTTGAGGTAGGAAACTAATCCGATGCAGTGAAGGTTGAGCCCATAACTACAAATTGGTAGGAGGCTTTTCAAAGTAAAAGCAACTTTTAGCTTGATATCATATTATGGTAGATATACACATATACATTCATTTATAGCAGACACAGCTTTTTATTTTTACCGAGGCCGAAGCCAGCTACCTTGGCTCAGTATTGCAGCAAAGAAATCCTCTGTGAGATGCCTGGTAAATGGCTGACACATCACATTTTCCTGATATCATGCAAACTATAGATGGCAATGGATGTTGTCCAGCCTTTCGAAAATGGCCATGAATGTATCTGGCTTCCCAGTCTGACGATCCCTGGTGACTGTCACTTATACTCAGAAAAATGAATTCATCTACTTCCTTTGAACTTTGTTGACTGCATCTAAGAGTTTAATTCTCTTCGAGCCTGAAATTCAAAGTGGTCTTTTGTCCCGACTGACCCCATTATGCAACCAACCTGATGTTACCTCAGGCCTTTTCCTCAATCTGCGCACTTTATGTACATTCTTCATGGATGAGCAGCGGGAATGAAAACTAGGGAAAAAAAGAGTGACACATTTAAACCCAATTTGCAGTAAATGTGAGAAAACCAGTGAATATGCTTTTGTATAACATAAAAACAACTAGCCAGATTTACACACTTTGATTTTCATCAGTTCAAAGAAACAGAGCTTATCTTTGATGGAGAAGATACTGGGAATCGATAGACTGTATGTCAACAACATCCAATGCTGCCAAATAAGGAGAAACAGCACTGACGATTGAAATTCAGTCGAAGACAAAACTATGAAAGGAAAGCCGTTACATAAAAAGTCAGTTAAGAAGTGGAGTTAATCTAATACACATTTAATATGACATGAGATATTAACTTACTCCAAGAATAGTGGTCTGAGTGTGCCTCACAGAGGTAAATCAAGTTATGGTGGATTATGTAAAATAAAAAAGGAAAAAAAGTAATAAATTGTGATGTTTTTTTTTTTTTTATTGTGTTGTTTTCACATTAACATTTTGATCAGTTTCCAGTGTGTATTTCCAATTAAAGATGCAATACGCAGGATTATGATTAAACAACAATCACCCTGCACATGTCTGACACGTGTTTACCCAGCTACATAGTTTTAAATGTAGTGAAAGCACTGTACATACCATTCCAATAGCCTCATTTGCAACTGCTTATCATATATTGTACACCAGAACAGTACGGGTCAGGTTGGTGCAGCACACTGACAATATGGTCTAGTCTTGTTAGGGTTATGTTCTTTGATTTTTCAAGTACATTCAACACCATCAGCCTCAACTCTCCTGCCACATTCAGAAATACACTGACGATACAGCAATAGTGGCCTGTGTAAAGGATGGACAGAAGAGGAATATCAGAGAGCTTTTATAGAAGGAGCCAAAAAAAGGTCTCATTCAAAACACCTCCAAATCTTAAAGAAATGGTCATTGTTTCACCGCAATACACCCCCAACTCATATCAATAAACGTAAAATAATATAGTAGTATTAGTAGTATAGTAGCGTATTTAAAGTATTTTCTGAAACCTAAAGTTAGTTAAAGAAACAAAATACAACGCCACAATCCAATCAATAAGTGTTTAAATGAATTTTCATGGTTTAATGCATGGATTTTACACTTTTTTTCTTCCACAAGGTCTGTCCTTACAGGCACCCATACTTCTGACTTTAAAGTCTCAACTCAAGTCTGAAGATTTTTTGTAGCTTTTGGCAAGCGACTCATTTCTTTTTTTGTCATTTTTTGACAACTCAATATCTATATACATATTTTTCAAATAACGTTTTTTTTTGTTGTTTTGGGCGACTTAATAAAAAAAAAAAAAAGAAAAAAAAGAGCGCTCAATTCTGACTTTAATCTCCGAACATTACAGTGGCGCTAATCCTCTTCCGCATACCTGTTCTTACCTTACTTACTTTATACTTTCTGTGGTTCTTACCTGAAGCTAGTGCTAATCATGGATTTATCACATCCATGGGGCTAGTATGACATGCTAGTAGTTAGCGTCATTCTGTGTTGTGTCCGCTCCGTGGCACTGCTCAGCTCCTCTCTCTCACACACGCAGTCTGGCTCCAGGAGGCGTTCCCGGCGTGGGACTGAGTGGCTGGTCTTTACCAAAGGTCTGTGTGAGCTCAGTGTGGAGTGGAGGGCAGCCGAGAGGACTCACACTGCAGCTACACTCCAGACGAGCCTCTGGGACCACCTCATGAGCGAGAGTGACCTCAGCGGTGGTTTTAGTCCGTAGACAGCGCGGCGGACCGTGACCGACTGTGACCGAGGCAGCCTCCGTGTGTCTCTGGAGCCCAGTCCCTGCGTGTCTTTGTTCGCCGCTCACATCTGTCCTTCAGCCCCACAATGGAGCACTCAGACCGGGAACACCGCTCCGAGGACGAGACGGAGTACGAGGACGAGGAGGTGGACCCCAGAATTCAGGTCTGGTTCTGTGTATTTGTACAACTCTTAGTGCTTTTTATCGACACGTTTTAAGTAGATGAACCAACACGTTTTGTGACACTCCATTGTGACAGACAGCAGGCTACATGTGTGACAAAGTGTGCAGCCTGTGACTCTACTAAAGGCTGAAAATACAAAGTCACTCTAAACCCAGTACTTTACAGCCTTATGGTTACTTTAGATTACACTGTCACACAGCTTTAATTTTTACAGATTATGAACTTCACTGACCATGGTTGCTTAAGGGCTTAAGGGCACACATCCAGCCAGCCTTAGTGAAGCCATGCAGTCAAGAACTGCTAATAAGCTAGCACTGCATTTCAGCAAAAAGCACTAAATGACAAGTATCGTTATAAAAAAAAATACTTCACCAATAAATCACCAATTAGTCAGTAGAATTCATGATTTCTCTTTCCATTTGACTTAATTCAGATTTATTCGTATATAGTTGCAGCATTAACTTTCACCAACACACAATTGCATGGAGTGCTGTTTGTAATAGAAGATTGTCAATAGTCAATGTTGCAATGTGTCATTGGTCACTGAAATGTGTTGTTGACAATTTAGGCAGTCAAGAGCTAAGGATGTCAATCTGCATTTTTGAATAACTGTAAATTATTAGTGTATTTTGAGATCTGGAAAGTCAATTTTCATTGTGGACAATATGGTACTGTCAAAATATAAGCTATATCATGGGTTTCTCATTCTGATTTCTGGCTTCAAATTGGATATAATTGAATTTAAAACCAAGAATTCTATATTGATTGAGTAACCTTTAAATTGATTACATCGTTTTATTACTATCACTGATTTCATATGTTGGGAGTGTTGTTGAGGCTCCTCGGACAGGTTATCAAAGAAATTGTATGTAACACACTTCTCTCACTCCTTCTCACTCTTATGTTTTTCCCTTCTGCAGGGTGAGCTGGAAAAACTCAACCAGTCCACGGACGACATCAACAGATGTGAGACCGAGCTGGAGGTCAGTCTGATACACAAACACACCATTATCATAAGTGTGCTGCTATTGTTTTAAGCATTAAATTTCATCATTATATTAACCACCATGTTGAGTTTGTAGTCATCTATATTTTGAATCACTCCTTATTTGGAAAAGTGATACATCACAGTCAAAATGTAAGCTGTTGCTAGCTTGTAATGCTAACAACAGTGAAGTATCAGAGACCTTCTTAAATTATTAGTGACATACAACTACAATGTAGACTATATCAACAGTAGTAGACAAATAATAGGCAATAGACAAAGACAATTTTAGTCTTTGAAAAATACAGCTTCATTAGAAGAATTAGCATTAGCCACCAAAAATTGCAAATTGTCCATAAGCAAGATGGTTTTGACAAAGCTAATTGTATTTGCGTGTTGGGGTAACAAATTAAGCAATGAGCTCAGGTATTAGCTATCATGCTAAATTATACATGTCTAATGTAGCCTTAGGTTTTTGACCTGTTGTATTGTACTCCTTTCTACTTAGCAATATTGAGAACAACCAGTCAGTTTGTTGTTGAGAAACATTTAATTTACTAGTTTTACTTTGCTCCCTTGTTAAAATGAATGAAAAAGTGCGATATGTGCAGTTTTTGGTGATATCAATTGTAGAAGGTACGAAGAACAACAGCTTTTATATATTTCAATGCAACCATTATGCTTTGAAATATTTACTTTGCTTTGTACATATTTGAAGCTAGGAGCCACGCTAACAACAGCGAGCGAGTAACCAATCACTTGAGGTTAATAGGCCAGTTTTTTAAAATCTTGTTAAATGGAACTAATATGTACAAATGGGCCATCACTTTAGGAAAATGAAAGTGTTTCAGAACAGTATTCCAGAAAGTGAAAGAAAACAATAGGTTTATGATATTAAATATTGATTTGTTACTTCAGACTCCTTTTTACTGTCAGTGCGCTTAGCATTTAATGTGAATCCATTTTGTCTGTACTTGAGCAACAGTCCTGCCTTAACCGGCTGATTGATGAAATGTGCGGTAGAGACCCATAAAACCTGTGTCAGCAGATAAGACCTCATGTTAGCTGCTCACTGAAGCGCTAGTGTCCTGTTGTCCATTTCCCTCCTGCGTTGTTTAAAGGCATCTCTTTTGTGCAGATGTGGCACATTTAAAAGAGTTACAACTAGACCTTTGCTCTGGCTTCAGGGCAAACTGTTTGTAAAGTTGAGATTTTCCTCTGTGAGCGTCCTGTAAACTGGGATACTAAACCGCTCCTAGAAACTCCTCTGGAGATGGCTATATTGCGTTACAGTAAACTAAATTATCCGCTTAATGTGGTTGTTTACAAATGGCTGATTCATAATCTTTTTCAAAAATCAGGCAGCATTGTTAAGATCAATGATATTGACTGAGAATTACTGATGGCAAAAACTTGTATAACTGAAATCTTTGATGCTATAAAAATACTATCATAAAATCAGATAGCTCACTTTTATATAGGTCAGGAAACTCTTTAATGATGTCAAACCCTTGCAGATTCACACAGGTAAAGTCCAAAGTCTTGTCATGCTCCATGCATTGATATCAGATACACCTGCATATAGTGTTTATGTGTTTTTAGAAGACACAGTTCATTAAACAGATAATTCTAAGACCACAATATATTCAGAATATGCTTGATTATAAATACATCACTTTTAACCTTTTGACACGAGAGGCCATGAATGTTGGCATTTTGTTCTATTGTCCACTTGTGGCAACCCATGGTACTGCATCAGAAAGAGACTATGGAAAAGAATTGACAACAATTTTGGATAGAAAATTGTTTGTTCATTACCAAGAACCTTTTGAAACCCAGAGTGCAGTTTTTTTTAATCAAATAAGATTGTATCTTGATGTCTGTCACACTCTAGCAAAGCCCAGTGCATTGCAGGCTAAGATTAAACGGGCAGCAAAATCGAGTATCAAATTGAGTGGTATTCAAAAAATCAATAAAGCCATGAAGTACTATTTCAATATGACTAATTAACTGCTTGTTGGTAATGGCCAAATCAGACAAGGGCCTTAGAGAAAGGTCCAACAACTGTGGGGCTCCTAAGGGCACCTCATCCAAACTCTGCCCCCGACAGGAATGGCTGCAGTGGTGTCAGAGAATGAAAAGATAGCTGCTCAAGATAATCAGTTTGCATAAACCACTTAATAAAAATGACCCACGGCTCAAGTCTTGCAGTATCAGCAAACATTAGCAAAAATGAGCATCTATAGTTGCATTTTAGTGTTGGCCAAAGAGAAACCCTGCAGTGACTTAAACGTTTGCCATCTTTTATTTCACATAAGTTGAGGACATAAGTTGACGTTTTTTTTAAGCTGATAACATACATATATCTAACTTGCATTAATGTTTTGTATTGTGGTAAATTGTTATATGCTTTGCTTATTCAGTAATGGCATTTGCATACGAGCAGTGAAATGTTTGCAATCTGAAACGCGTAGTTTAATGTGTGCTAATACATCTGCAATGAAACTGTAAGCTGAATAGTAAGTGTGTTAAACATTATGAATGCTTCATTGATTTATGTGTCTTCCCTTTATTTATAACACCATGGGCTCCATACAAAATCAAGTCAAGTTGTTTACTTGTCAGACAAAGAAAGGGCTGTGTGGAGAGATGGCCATCAACTGCTGAGCACAAAAAAATGAGAAAGCAATCCCTGTGCATGTTTTGTTTTGGATATAACTGTAGATCTCTTTTTGCAAATTTGATGGACGCCAAACATTAAAATGCATCCCAATGTAAAAGATCTTGTCGCTTCAACATTGTGGTCTTACAATCGATTTAGGACTGTTTTTGGAAAAAGAGTGGGTAAATTTGGTGTGAATTTTATTTTGCGTAAGCTTCAAGTGTGAAATCATTATCAGTGTCAAACAAACAAACCGTGATGTTAAACTCAAAGAGAAGTTATTAGATCTCTCCACGCAAACAAAAGCATTAAACCTACATTTTACCCTGTTAGAATCTGTTTAGAAATCACTCCATGCTTTTTGCTATTGATTTTTGCACATTCTCTTAGTTTTGCTATCACATTGAAATCTCTTACTGTCTTTTTGGTGTTTAGCCTAACCCGCTGATGCACAAGATTGGCATGGAATGCTGATTTCTGTCATGATTCATGAAAACCCACAAGGCAATGCAGATATCTTGCTGAGGTGGAATGCCTGGGGAGGTTTGTTTTTGTCTGACCTCTTGAGTTTGTGTCAGGGAACCCACCACTTTCATTCAGAGATTCCACCATATTGGGAGGCACTGAAGAGTAAAGTTTGTAAAACTTTGTTCCGGTGGCTCAAGGATGTATTGTTATACCTATACTACCTATACTATTGGTGCATTCATGTGGTTCTCGGGAATTCGGGAATACGTTTTCCGAGTTGAAAAATGCACATGAACGCCTGCTCAAACTCGTGTGAGTTGAAGTTGCCTGAGATTCCATGTTGACGTTTTCATTATCAACATGGCGGAGGAAAGCAAACGTTTAAGATATTTTAGTAATATAAGTCAAGTCAACATACGTTACGTTATCTTCCTGTGTTTTGAAGAGACTACCTTTATCTTAAAACCGCTACTAATAGGCTAATAATTGCTACTTTGACTGTATTAACTTATTTAAAAATAACATTAGCACATTTTTGACTTTGTGTCCATCTTCCTTGTTATGGTTTAGAATGTTCAGAGTTTCCGAGCTGAAATCGTGTAAACACATCCTAACTCAGATACTCTGAGTTTCTGAGGACCACATGAATGCACCATTAGCCATGATTGCTATTGATATTCAAAGGAAGTTGGCCCTTTGGTGCTCGTGAAAATATAGGGAGGGAATTTAGCATTTTTTAAAGCAGAAAATTGAACCACCTCATTAGACTGGTACTTTTCAGTCAGACTTTGGCATCTGGGTGTAGCTACGTCTCAACAACAGAGCACCACTCTAATTTTACTTCTCACACTGGCCAGCTCTACCATTAGCTTGCATAAAAATGTTTGCTAACATCACCCTGGCGTCTCTTGTTGACTTGTAAATGCTGGTCAACACCACCGAACCATCCATCCGAGAGTGGGATCTGACATATGTCTTCTTATTGTTGTATGTATTAGCTCTCTGTCATCCACAGTGGACCATGGGCCAGACCAGTGTGCTGTTTGTTTTCAATGAACCTACAGAGCCAAAAGTTATGATTGATAAAATAAAGAACAGGTAAATGAGTTAAACAAGGTCTTTTGGGGAAAGAGGTAATGAATAGACCAAATTAAATTGAAAAGTCAAAGTCTAGGGCACTGCTAACAGTAAAAGTGTGCTCTGGTGAGTGTGTTTTGTTTCTAAGCCTGTTGAGGCTTCTTGGCTGAGACTTTAATCAGACAAATAAAGTTGTGCTTTTAAGTGCTTCCTCATTTTAGAATGTCTCTGAAGTTTGAACAAATTAAGTTGAAGTGCTCAAAAATGATTAAGGAAGCAGAATTGGATTTTCGTGGAAGTCTAATACGATCAAGGGAAACTTTGAAATGCTCAATGTTTACTCATCTTAAAATAAAGAAGATAAATACTTGGCTACAATCACAGCCCTGTTTTGGCTTTAGTTTGGTAGCACTAGCTTAGTGCACTGTCAATGGCTAGTGACTAGTGCTGTTGACTTAGTCTTAGTAGTCCAATAGTGCTCTTTTAGCAGCCAACAACCTTTTAGTTTCCTTGATAACTGAGTGCTATAAGCTTTGTTTAAATTACAGCCATATTATTTAGTGACACCACTAACGTGACCCAGTAACAACACCGCAGACAATTAAGAGCAAATAAGCCCATGGTAAAATATGACCCTAACTGAACTTTTTACCAGACCTACTAATCCACATGTTTTTAAGATGAAAAGTAGTGGAACAAAATCCATGACTAATAACTTCAACAGGCAGATAATGTGTGAACTTAATTATAGCTGGCTTCAGGGGAGGGTTTGAAGTTCCATAAAAGGTTATTTTTTTATTGTAAATAACTGTCTTTATGCCCTGTACAACAATGAGCAACAAGCCAGAGCTCATATTTATTCTACAGATGTTTATGCATCAATACATTAGAAACGACCTTTCAATTTACTTAAAAACATTAACTTAATCTGGTAAGGAAACATTTTAATGACTTTATCTAATCTAAATAATTAGATTGGTGAGTGGCTCAGTTTCACCACAGATTAATAGTAAACAACAGTGTCATCATAAAGAACAATGAATTTCTTCTTTAGTCAGAACATATACAGATTAACCCGTTAGTGATTGAACCAGATTAAAACTGCGGCTACTTACACTGTAATGTTTGGATGGTGCCCTATGAAATTTTTTTTTTTTTTACAAGCATTATAAAAGTTATTCAAGGTGTTAATGTTAGCATTGCATCAGCCTGTTAGCCAAAGCGATATTGTCTTTATCAACATTAGTTTTCATCTGGTGTTTAAATGTGATACGAAAAATTATATTCCTTATTTTTGCAAAACAGAAGGATTGGGAACGCTTCTCTCTCACCCAACACCGTGATAATGTTGTTCAAGTTTATGTTCTAGATCTTTTGTCTTTGCATTATGAAGATGTTGTGGTAAAGTTATTGAACAATAGAGCATTTATTAAGAAGTAGGTCTAACTCTTACAGGCCACAGACATATTTAATCAAAAACATTAAGTGGAATAATCTGTTGTGGTGTGATTGTATAATATGATATAATGCGACAGTTAGACAACAATCTGATCCAAACGAGTAAAAGAATTGGTCATAACCTAGTTTTACTCAAAAGGGAACAGACTTAGTCAGTTTTATATCAATATGATAATTAATGCCAAATTGACACAGTTGTTACTTGAATCAGTCAAAACCTCAAAGTAAACAGTGAGCATATTGTTCCAATTTTTTTTATTTGTATCTTTGCCTGTTGCTGCAGGCTGTTTAGTAATGTTGTCTAGAGATGACCTAATACTAAAGCAGGTCAGCACTGAAGCATACCAGACCAAGATTTACAAGAGAAGTCAATGCCAGTCTAGGTAGATTTAAGTCACAAACAATGCTGACTGTCTATTTAACTACGGCCGAGATAATACCATTGTATGCTAATAATTTAAGGAACATCATGCTTCACCAGCAACTACCCTAGGGAACTAGTTGTGGATTACTGTTAATCATTATCATCAAAACAAACCAACACAGCTGCTATTTGGCTTCTGCAGATGCGTCATTTATTTTTGCAGCCATTTTCCTATTTACTTGCTACCCATTCACAATATACTTCAATGTGCATAGGACGATATAGCAGCATTTAACAGAGTTTGGCTGCTCCTAACAAACCTCCTATTGTCCCCCACTGAACAGTTTGTAGAAAACAAAGCATTTAAAGTTACATTGCAGATGTTTTTTATTGACATTTTTTATAGCCAGAAAACTTGTACTGGTATTATTGTAGTTGATCAATGGTACTGCCCAAGCTAAGATGCTAACACTGCTGCCTCTTGAGTGACTAAAAGTTGCCTGCCTTGAATTTACAGCCATTTGCAAGGAACTTTCAAATTCTCTCCGATTGTGATGCTGTATCATTGCAAATCAGAATAACAGCAAGTTCAAGGTCTAGATGTACATTTGTGCTCTCATCTCAACGTTATTCAGACGGGTAGCACAAACATTTCGATTTTTAGCCAAAAACAGTAGACTTCATTTGACCTTTTTTCCCTTTTTTCAAGAATATTTTCTTTCACGTCATACTCACTGTTGCCAAAACATACTTGCGTCACTAAAGCTTACAAAGGTGGTGTATTGAATTTCTTACACAGTTACACAGTTACAGTTACGGATATAAGGACTGTGAAGTTCTTCATGCCTATTGTAGAGCCATTATAAAAAAGATAAAGAAAAAGAAAGCAAAATTACACTGACAGTTTTTTGTTTTCCGTTTGTTCACTTTGCATATTAGGTTCACTCTTGTTTTACGTGGTTTGGTCACAGTCTTATTCCCAGTAAATTGTTACAGCCATAACCAGCACATGGTGTAAACTGTTGACTGTTAAAATGATAGTTTTGGGACATGATGTTTCTCTGTGTTAACAGTGTTTCACTCAGTGGCCTTGACATCATGTCTTGGCCTGTTGTGAATCACAGTAAAGGCTACATTAGAGCAAGTTTCACTTCCCGGAGCTGTGACTGTAAAGTGACGAGGAGGTCAAGGCTAGAAAGATAAAATGCCCTTTGAACAGACTAGAATTGACCCATTTAGCACTTTTTTCTATCCTATGAGGGAACTTTTAAATTTTAGAGCATCATGACAGATAATGTATGGAAATATGTCTGTGCACCCAGTAGACTAATGATTTATGGATATCGTGCATCTTTTTAAGAGGGGGAGATCAGACTATAAAAACACTAATGGCCAGTGGTCTCCTGACTTTTTAAAAACTAAGGGAATTGTGCTCTAAGGCACACAGCCAAATTTTATATCTCAGTATGTTCTCAGTGATGCTGAAGAGCCAACTGCATTTTGAACCAGAAGCTGGGTCCATTAAAACGCACAAGATGCAGTTTAAAAGAAATCTTGTTGTGATTAGCTGGACTTTTGAGAACCGTTAAATTGTGAAACAACAATTCTGCAGTAAACAGTACTCTAAAGTTGTGTCTAATACATGAGCTACACACTAGCTACCACTGCAATGGAAAACTGCCTTTTAAGCATTGCATTATCCATATCTTTTTATCACATAAGAAAAATGATGATGACTGACACGTTATCTCTATTGATTAGCCCAGTTGTCCCTGGTTCCATTATGAAAATGCTATACCTCCGACCCTGAGAGCATATCTTAAAATATGGCAAAAATAATAAATAATATAATTTAGATGTAGATGTATAGGTGCATTTAAATTTATTACACTAAAAATATACCACTAATTATAGAATTACAGCAGAAGTGTACATTTACTTGAATGTCTGTTTGGTTTTCAGGATGCGAGGCAGAAGTTCCGTTCAGTCCTGGTGGAGGCCACAGTGAAACTGGACGAGCTGGTGAAGAAGATTGGGAAGGCCGTGGAGGAGTCGAAGCCGTACTGGGAGGCCCGTCGGCTCGCTAGACAGGTCAGTCCGCACTAATCCCTGACCCAAGGCTTGTTTCATAGAATGGTAGGCAAATGTGAAGGCTATATGTGTAAAAATGACTAGCCTTAACTCAAGTCTGACCATATTTTGTGTGTCAATTTGTGTTTGCATTTTTTTTCTTTTGTATAAAAAAAAAAAAAAAAAACTTTGTTGAATGTACAGCTCTCTTAAGGTCCCCCCAAAGCATTTCAGATGTAGATTTGGAGCCTTGAGTCATTTTTGGATAACCAATCATGACCAAGCTTTATCTGTGGGACAAATGGTCTTGCATTTGCCCTAATTAAGTTTACAGAGGAGTTTATGGTCAATTCAGTGACTGCAGGGTGCCTTTTTTTTATTTTGACTTCAATTCTGTGAAATAAATGTTGCCATGTTGTCTGTCTGAGATTGCAGTTTACAGAAATAACACCAAATTCATTAGATATTATTTTTAACTGTATCTAAGAAGGCTCCATGCAACAATGACTTCAAACATACATACATTTTTTTTTAACTATCTTGTTTCTGCTGCTGCTGATGAAATCTATTACAATTTAATCTATTACATTAGAGGTGTGAAACCTGAATGATTATTTCAGAGTCATCTCACTTCCTTTTTCAGGCAAAGTGTGTTGGTATGTAAATAAAAGAGGAAGCAGCCACCTGCGCATCTTGTTAAATGCCAATGCAGCTGCAAGTGCTTAGTCTCTATGGATGCCATTGTGCGATTCTTGGCTCCTCGGTGTATAGGACATGGCTTGAATATTAAGACTGTTCATAGAGTGCTTTGTATAGGAAAAAACAAATCTATTAATAAGCCTCTTTCCAAGTTAGTAACAACTTAGTGTGAGGTGACTCTGCTTTGTGACTTCCCTTTTTCATATGTATGTCCTGTTTTAACCCAGCTAAACAAATATTACGGGGAATTTTGTTATATTTGCCTCGAACAAGACCCGTTTTGTGTTGTTTCATGTCACTGCTTGTTCTTCTGTATTGGTACACATACTTTTGGGCCCATGAAAATAAAACTGAAAGAGTGACACATCTTCACCGTTGGAAACTGGGCTTAAGAATACCAAGCAAAAATACAAATTTATAGAGAGTATGTCTGGATATAAGTTCTTCTCAGCTTTATTCATAGAACTATTACCACTACCGCATTATACGTCAGAAACATGGGTTTTGTGCTCTAAGGAACTGAGAAAAAGGATGCATGCAATGTCTAGTTTCTTTTACCTTTAAAAACACCTGCACATCCAAAACGTACCAGTTTCCCTAAACTTCCCTTTTTATCATCCTATTTCACAAAATGGTGGCTAAAAGAAATTTAGCTTCCCATTAAATGAGCAGTATTTGATATATAAGTGTTAAACAACTGTAAATTGTAAATTGACATTATCTATAACATTGTTGTCCACCTGCTTTGCAACAAATCCATTTTATGGTATAGGTAGAGGGAACCCTTTATACAGGCTGTGAGTGCTGTGGATACAAGGTTCAAACAATGGTGGAGCCGGTTAGCTATATTTGACTCTGTAGCACGTTTGCTAGCAACACATTAGGTTTGTTGTCATTGGCTGATTTTGATGGCCGTTTTTTTTTTGTTTTTTGTTTTTTGTTTTGGTTAAAGGACGAACGCCAAAATCACTTCAAAAACCAACAATATTTAAAGTAATTTACTTGTTCTTTAAGCTGACATTAACCATTTAATCACATACCATTACGTAAGTTATTGCACTGGTGAGAACTTTGACACCTAACTTAGGTCATGTAAATATGTCATGTACATTTTAAAAACCATGTCACACTATTCTGCATATGATCGTGATGGTCTGCTGTCCAACGCCTTTCACAGTGCATTATCATAAACTTGAGGCCATTGCACATCCAGATGCTCGATACGTAATTCATGGTATACCATCTGTGAGTAATTCCATAAAGTTGGTGTATGCCCATCTTTTTATCTTTGCAGTCAGACAACTTTGACAAAGAAATATAGCTTGACATTTTATTAAAGTCTAGTAATTGTAAGTAGAAATAACTCCAAGTGTAAGCTGGAGTATAAATCTTCACTAAAACCCAGGTCATTTTCACTTTACTGCCGTTTACACCCGACTGATCAGAACTCTATTAAGCTGAACCATTATCCGTCACCCCTCTGAGGCCCACTGTCTTGGTTCACTGTTTCTTTAAAAGGACTTATTAGACAGAAAGACAGTCTTAGATCTTGTGGATTTTGTGTGCTCTAATGGAGCACATACAACTTTTGTTCTGCTAATTGCCCTGTCTTAACATGTTTGTTGATAATGCATCAAATTCAAGGACATATTGCGGACTTCCTTGCCTTTCAGATTTATCTAAGCCGGAGACGGTTGTACCTTCAATAAATGTCGGTATGGCAGCAATAACCATCAAGCTAGCATTGTTCATTTGTGATGTGCTAATCACAAGGCTGTTTGTCATTGTCGGTCATGTCGTGTTCCCTCACAGCTGAGGCGCTTTATCAGATGTTTGCAGCAGCCTGGCTTTAACTACTGCTCTCAGTGGGATACGCTTTGCTGCAAGATAGAAATAAATCTTTGTTGGGTGCAAGTAGTAATCACATTTTGGTGACATATCATTTTTCATGTTGATCCTCACCCTTCTTTAAATCTTCAGCTGCCCTTCCAATCTGATTTTTTGAAGACACAGTCACTGTTTGCATGGAAATGTTATTTTCTTGAAGTTGTCGCTTTCAAATATTTTAAGAACCCAAATGCAGTGCAGAATTATCACATGGACTATTTCAGTTTTGGGCTTTCTGTGTGTTCCTAATACACTTTTATGACAACTAGCTGAGGTCTGAACAGCATTTCTCCTGACCATTATGACCTAACCATTCACAGATGCACCAAAAGTCTAGAGGATGTCTGCAGGATTTGCGTTCGTACTTGTCAGGAGATAATCCGAATGTTTTACTGAGCTGTGTGGTATAGGCAGAGTGGAGGATGACGTTTAATTACCACTAACTGTTTACAACACAAAGTTGGCAGACGAAGAAGCTGACTCTTTCACAGTGATGGTGCGCTAATATTTACACTACATACATTCAAAATTGTAAGCAACATGAACAAAAAGTGAAAAATAGAACACAAGATGCAGAGAGTATGAGGGTTCCTTCCTCTGTTCACTCCGCTTACAGCACCAGCTGCACGGCATTTGTGACTTTGGCATGCCCACTTTAGAGAACCTCTGGAGGATCATTTGTGTTCTCATTTGACGGCCCTAATGATAAAGGGGCCATTTACATGAAGCATTTTACCCCAAACACAAAAATTCAGTTGCGGTTTGGCTGTTCAGTTACAAAAGGACAGCCTTCTTGCTCCATGAAAACACAATTTTTTTTAATCCAACCAAGGAGGGGTGTTTGTTTCGTTGCTGCATTTGCTCCATTCATCCTATAAAAGTGAAGATGTGAAGACAGATATTGACTGAGGCTAAAGGCATAGAGTAGAGCAACAATAGCAAATAGATACATGAATCAATCCTTGCTGATGCTGGATGGGATAAAGTCATGTGTAAAAGGGGCTTAAGGCTCCTCAGCACATTCTAAAAAAAACTCTGTAGCCATTAAACCAGCTCATTTCTTTCCTGAAGCGAAATGAGTTTGGTATTGATCTACTGACATTACAAAATTAGTAGAAATACTGTGATGCCAGTTGTAAATGTTCTAAAATGGGTTGGACGTTCATTAGTATTGCCCCCGTACTCTGATTATTTATCCAATTGTGATCAGAGAGAGTTAAATCTGTGCCCATTGCTCTGACCCCTGCAAATCCAACTCAGATCTACATAGACCAGGCTAATGCTTCATGTTGAATGAAAGATTTAGGTTGGCTAACAAAAAGCATTTAACCTTTTTGGTCATCTCTCATTTCATCTTTCTTTAACTGTGGCTTGTACTGTAAATGGATTTTGCAAAAATACATTTCTCATTCAGTTTTGTCTGGGCACCTAATGAGATCCTTATAATACCGTCCAGAAATGCAGATGACATTTGCTGGTTTTAATTCAGGCCGTGATCAGTGATTTATATCAAGTGAATTTGCAGATGTTGTTGGACGCAGATCAAAAATAGACTTTGCTTTTGGTGCATCAACAAATCAAATTCTCAAATGATTTCTGTCTTCTTCTCTGTCACTGATCACTAAAGAACTTCTCTCTCATCAACAAAATAAATCCCTATTAAGCCCATGTGATTTAGAGTTTTCGACTTCAAACACACAGTTCATAATTTATATCTAAACATGGTAGCACAGTTGGTTGTTCTGACTGTATGCCTAATATCTCGAGTTATTCGCTTAAAAGTCGCCTAACACAATTAGAAGCTAACACAAAACCTGTTGATGTAATTTCCTTCATTTGGAAACTATAAATATCTCGTAGCCTCGTCGAGAAGTGTCTTAGCTTTGGGGTTTTCAAGTTTTACAAAGCTGTGATGTTGTGTTTTTCTGCACTGTAGCTTTCGGTTGCTGTGATGCCCTACCTTTTTGTATCTGCAGAATTTTCCATCACTGTAGTTTTGGGTCTCACTCTGACTCGCTCATGTTTTGCCCACATCCTGCCTGTCCATCAATAAAACCCCTCATGACACGTTCTGGAAAAAGTCCCCTCGGTTTTCCCATCCGTCTGCCTGTCTGTTTGACAAACGTCTCTCCGTCGTGCACCCACTCTCTGATAACAAATACATTAGTGGGGGTAGATAGCGGCAGAGCAGACGGAGAACTCGTGGGTGGAGGAAAGCACTCTGTTTGACCTTGAGTCCAGATAGCATTCAGCAGACAGCCTTGTTACTGTGAGAGTGCTGGATAAGGTGCATTAGCATATCCAGCATGTCTCTGTCCGCTAATGAGCCATGAGTCATCATTCAAAACTGGTTCACCACAGGGTTTTCCTGCACATGGGCTCGGGAACTTGTCAAATGTGACGTTTCTATATGGTAAACAAAAAGTGAAACACAAGGATAACATCTAGCATGAGTGCCAAACCTACTTAAGTAAAGCTGATGCTGGGAACACACCTTCAGAAAACTCCATAGAAAGCACAAGTAAGCTGGCAATAACATTGGACTACACATTTCAACTTCAAGTCATTACGAAAGACAAGGTTTATACTCATTTGGCATCTATTAATCCAGTTTGTGAGATTGACTATTAGTCTTGTCAAAAGTCGTACAAAATAAGGCTGCACAATATGAGGGAAACAAGCAATATACAGTAACTGTAAGACTTGTCATAATTTAATCCACTTTGCCACGGTAAATGTTTAATTGGTTTCTTCTCTAGGTTCCACTTGCCATGGTCTTCAAACAAAAAAAACCCAAACAAAACAAAACAAAAAAAAACATTTCTGTGTAAGAAAATGTATCCAGTGCTACAATAGACACTTTTTTCTGTAATTTCTGTTGCCATTAATTTAATGTTGATAAGTGGGGTAGACCAATAGAAACCAAACTTGAAATATTTCTCTATGTGAGCATATGATTGGCCAAAGCTTCTGGTACTTTTTTTTTTTTTTTAAGTTTTTTAACAGATTTTTATTACGATTATTTTGTAAATGTAACTCAAGTCCAGCCAAACATGCAATTATTTATTACAATACAGTTACTTATATTTAGTCCTTTTTGATTCTGTCTGTTGATGGAAATGTCCACACTAATGCACAGAACTTTGTCACATTATTGTACATTTTCTTGAGCCTGTGACTAATGATTAGAAATGATCTGGCTGTCACATGGTTCCACTATAGATTATCTCGAACTAAACAAGGTTCCTCAACAGTCTGTTTTCTAGCATTAAACCCAGCAAAAAATGTACAATTCAAAAAGAATCCATTGCTGATGGATGTAGCCTAAGTTGCAGTGTTTTGATCTCCCCTGCGCAGGTATTTAAAATGGTAGAAAAATATTAAGAGCATCTCAAAGTGACGACTGAGCTCCGTGTAAGAAAAGTGGGTCAGGGAGATGAGGCTAAAAAGTTAGAGAATTAATCGCCTCGGTGCACACTGCTTCAAAGAGGCATGTTTGTAAGTGCTGACTCAAGACAGCGAGCGGCTAAACTTTACAAGCCTCCCTTTACATGAAATATGCATTAAGCTCCTTAATCTTTCCAGCTCACCTCTCCGCAAATACAACAGAGTGGTAAATTGTTGGTTAGGAATAGGATGTTTCACATGACTAAAAACCATTAACATCTTTCAAAGGAAAATAAAACCATTAACATCTTTCAAAGGAAAATGTTTGTTTGTTGTAGGTTGGACTAGAGATTTTTAAAGCCACTTGTCCTTGGTACTTTGGATGAGTCAGACTCTTGTGCGGTTTGAGTGCGAAGTCCCTTTTGCAGCACCTCCCATTTCTACACAAGAACACTTAATATCGACACGTCCAGACTGACTAAGCATGTGTTTTGCTTTATCTCTGCTCATAAATATCATGATGTATTTTACAAAAACAAAGCGTCTGTGCAGATTGTGTTGTTCAAATGAGGCCCTGTTTGTTGACCATCTGAGACAAGTGCCCCGCTGCGTCGCATGTTGCCACAGCCTGGATGCTCAGCTAGTTTCTGTCTTTTGGACCAGAGTCAAACCTTAGCACAGCAGAACAGACGCCATCTGTGACCTTTAGTTCCCAAACTTTATCACATAATTCAGTCATTCTTTGGTAAACTCATCGAACTCTACTTTTTTATTTTGTCTGTTTTTCGAAAAACATTCCTTTAAAACATTGATGTTGTGCCAGGACTATAAAGTGTTTTCTGTGTTTGTATTCCCCCACTGGAAGCATGTTTTTGGCAGGCAGACAGCAGCCACAGGGATCTGTAATGATGGATTGAAGGATTGGGATGTGAGATATGACAGGAAAGCTAGCCATCTGGGTTTGCTCTGTCCTCTTGGTGTATGTCTATGTGCACATAAGTCTATCTGCTTGTTCTGTACTTGCACTATGGCACTGGCAAAAATGGCAAAAACTTGTGGAGCTTCTTTGGCAAAATAGGGCTACACAATATATTGCAAAATTTTTTTGCAATAATCATATCGAAATATTGGTATTACAAAAACAATGTACAATATATTGCAATAATGTTATTGTATCCATGTAAAAGACATTTTTCACTTCAAAATTATTCTCCATTTAATTCCTTCAATTAAACTTGGGTGTGAACAAATAAAGAATTTTTTGTGTAGGTCAAAAATAAAGGTTTTCAACCGAGTGGACGGTGAGGAATGTTCCTTTTACTTGGTATTAATTTTTTAACCTTAGCTAGCTGGTTTTTTTTGGTTTCCCTCTTGTATCCTTGTATCCGCCAAACTCTTAGTGTGCTTGGCTCTTTTACAAGATAGATAAGGAAAAGGGTTTTTTTTAGTTTCTTTGTTTTTGCTATCGAATAAGTTTTATCAGAAGTAGAGAGTATTTCTTGTTTGAAAGAAGCGCAAAGAGTGGCACATCATATTGTTGGTATGATTGGTTAAAGAAACCTCATGGTAGGAGGATACTAGTCGGTGCTTCATCCAAACGGACCAGAGTTCGATTTAATCGAACCAAGTAAGGCTGGTGTGAATGCAACCTTAGACTTAGTTCTAGTCTTGACAAGTGGAAGCTGACCTTGTTTCTCTAATTCAATGGCACATTCACTATGTCAAAAGGGAAGGGAAACATAAAGGGGATTTAAATGTTTGCTTGTCATGTTTATCACAACATTCAACATATTATTTTGTATGATATTGTACCACACAGTACGATTTTCTGTACACTGCCCACGATATAGTATTTCCTCTACAGCTCAATGCATGAAGATATCTGTGAAAGATAGCTGCAGTTTAATTTTGTGTATTAATTCTTATAATGTAATTTTAATGTGATTTGTCTGAAATTAACTGATAACATACTTTTAATTGTTGCTTAGACTGTCTTTTGCACACAATTTTCTTAGTGAAAAAAGGCCTTATGTGTCAGAAAAAGATAATGTGTCAGATAATGTGTCAGAAAAAGAATTTCGAAACAATCCTATAACGATACATACAACATGTTGTATGTATCACATGTTTTCCCAATTTTGTGCAGTTCAGCTTAAAACTAAGACCAACTGTTAGCCAACTGTGCTGCAATAAAAGTAAAAACTGCATTTCTTTGGGTCAGTCCAGACCCTACAGTTGGCTAGTTGTTCATAAGCTGCTTTTACTTATGTGTCCTCTTGTGCTCAGTGCTAAACATAAGCATTACTTTTCAGTGTGCATTAACTTGCCATGTATAACCACCATGGAAAGTTACTTCCTGTTATGCTTGCTACTTCCTGTTGTGTCATTTCCTATTATAGATCAGCTGTTGATTAAAAATGATGAGTGCTGCTGCTACTTCCTTAATTATTGTCAATGATCAGATATCAGAAGGTCTCGATCTGTGTTATCACATTTAGTTGTACTTTTGGGACAAGGTTATGGCTCATTACAAAAAAACTACAAATGCTAATATAAGGGCACTTGATTTTATTGAATATAAATGCAGTTCACTGGAAGTTCCCTATTCCTTTGTTTTATTTATTTATTTATTTATTTATTTATTTTATAGCTCACGTATAGACTGTATCTGGGGCATGCTCCATTTGTTCCCCTCTTTCCTAGAGTAAACAACAAACGTGGGATTCCTCAGCAGCAGACATCCTTTACTAAATCTGATCAAGGACGAATCAAATTAGTAAAATTTCCTCGAAAATTGTTAGAATCAGGTCACGAATAGATGCTGCATGTCAGAGCGTCTCCTGTCTTGATTGTAAACGTCTCTGCTTGTGAATCATTTTAGTCTATCAAAATAAAACTCTTTAGCCTGTACATTTGGAATAACTTGAATAAACGTAAATAAACCAGTCCTTTGAGAATAATACGTCTGATTTAGCCTGTTGATTTGAATGAGGCCATGTTTAAAAAGAAAAAAAAACCTTTGAACTGACCTGTGGACTTCAATAAACCAATTCAATCAAAATAAAACACTTGACTAAACCCGAAGAATTCAACAAACCAGTCCTGCCAAAATAAAAGCCTGACTTAACCGGCAGACTTGATTTAACCATTTCTTTCAACTTAAAAGCCTCAACTCAATCACCAAAGACATTGTCAAGATAAAAGACTTGAACAAAACATTCTTTTACCAATTAAAGTCTTGAAATTACCCTGAAGACTTCATTAAAAAATTGTCGTTTCAAAATAAAAGCCATGACTTGACCTGAGGACTCCAGTAAACCAGTTTTATCAAAATAAAAGCCTCACATGTCCATAGAATTTCTGCGGACCTAATTAAACCAGTCATTTCAAACTAAAAGTCTCATATTAATATGAAGAAACCAGTCATTTAAAAATAAAAGTCTTAACGTAACGCATTTAAAAAATAAAAGCGTGGCTTAACCTGAAGACATGACATGACAAACCAGTTCTTACAAGTTATAATCCTTCACTTAACCTGAAAACATAATAAATCAGCCATTTTAAAATACTAGCAAGATTTTAAACCAGCCATTTTTTAAGACCTTTCAATACAAAATAATAAAAGTCAGATGTAACAAAATATAACAACATAAGATGAAAGCTACCACACTGTTTTCTGATGTAGCAACACATTCCCTTTTTATCTTTTCTCAGAATTAACACGATAGGGCATGTTTTCTCTGAAGAAGTCTATTGTAAATAATTAAAACGCCTGCAAAGCCAAACTGCAGCTCGGTTTTGAAGTTTCCCACCGCACTCACGGGACTTGTCTCTCTGAAAGTTTCATAGGCAGCTGCAGAGTAATTAAAATATGAATATGTGGCTGTAAAAGAGAGAGACTGGGAGATGGTGCCGCAGAAGAACGGGATGAGGAAAGAGGCAGAGATATGGCGCACGAGAGGGATTAAGTGGGATGTAGACGTGATGGGGAGTGACAGATGGAGGAAGAGGGAAGGGAAGAAGCGGGGATGAGAGAATCAGATGAAGTGGATGGATAAAGATAGAGGAAAAGGAAGGATGGAGGATTAGGAAAGTGGGGCAAAAGGCAAACAGATGATGAGAGCATGTATTGGACCATCTTAGTCAAATGTTGTCCAACAAGTACTTTGGTTAGTCTTGAAAAAGTATGGTATTTTAAAAACGTGTTGCTATCATTCTTGTTCTGTCTTCCTCAGTGTGGGCTCTGGAAAGCAGCTGACACACACTGCACACACAAAGTAGGCCAAAGATAAATCAAACAGCTGATGGGAAAAAAGAGGCAGGCAGGTTCCTTATTAGCCGAGTTTGAGGCCGCTGTGTTTAAAAGTGTGTCATGTTGTTTTTCACACTAGCTTTTAGTCCTCTGAAGTATTTATAACTCAAAGCAAACGAATTTCCAAAAACAAAATGAAAAGTGATACAAAGCTAATGTGAATAAAAAAGACGAAAAATGTATCTGGAATTAAAGCTGCCTATAGTTACTACAGCTGCACAATATTAAGAAATGTTAAGACGTGATAAGCCATACTGTTGTTGAATATAATGATGGTGTAATCTGCAACAATAGAATTTTCTTACGAATGCATATTATGTAACTTTTGACCAAATAGTATGTAGCCTCAAAATGATGAGGTCTTGATGGGGCACATATTGTAATAGCCCTCATCTCATCTTCACCAGTCAAATCAACACATTTTTCTAAATATATTCACCTACAAGATATATATTGGGACTTGACCTGTCAATTTGTAGCCAGAGTCAGTGTTGATGATGAGATGGCGGCATACTGTTTGAATTCTGTATTTATTTGATTGTATTTAAACCCAAGACACGATTTTAACTGATGGGTCCAGACCATGAATGTATAATAAGATCTGGATAAGGCACCGCTCTGTTTCCCCTGCCGCCAATTTGATAAGTGCCAAAATTAAATGAATAGCCAAAATCGGATTTCGGAGTCCTGGACTTTTTCCTCTTTTAAAAATCCTTCAATTTGCCAAAAAATAAACTTTTATTGTTTTATGACATCAACCACCTTCATGCCTATTGGTCAGAACAGATCACATGGAACCCAGACACAGGTAAAACACAAGATCTAGTGCTGTAGTATCTCTATGGGCCATATAACGCAGAAATGAACCCGGAAGCCAAAAACCTTTTGGCATGCTGTGCCAATGAGCAACGTGCATTTAAAATAATGGGCAGCCGTGCTCTTTTTTACTTCAATATCCTGTTCTAATAATACATCCATGGGCCAGACCCAAAAGTGGGTTGCAGGAATGTTCTTAGTGTGTGGTTAAAAAAAGTTGTTCAAATATAGTTTAAATGTTTATATATATATTCTGTAGGACTTTTATTACAGTGTTTATGTTTATTTTTGAAAAATAACTAAGCTTTTTTTTAATAAATAGTGGGTCGCAAAAAATAGTGACAGAAAAATTTGGGTCCCAACATGAGACCAGTTTAGAACTTAGATGAATTTTAGTGCCAGGTAAAAATGCTCAGTGATGAAAATAGACAATAACGTCAACACTGTCAAACATTTTTCATCGGAATTGATTCTTTAATATTTGCCGTTAGATGATTTTTGGGGTAAAAATGTTATGTAGAGCTCCTTTAAAAAATGATCTTGTTTTGCCGAAGCCTAACTAAAACTTGGTGTGTTATAATAGACTGAGTGATGCTTGTGCTAATGAAAGCTTATCTAATCATGTCATTCTCAGCGTGAAGTCTCTCTAAGTGGCCGCCGTGAGCAGAATGTGAGCGCTGCTTAATAAGAACAGAAGAAAAGCTGGCTGTTGTTTTTTTGAAGTTCCTAATGAGCGCGGCAGCCTCACGAGGTCCTGGTGCGGCGCTACTCCTCTGTTGTGTGTCCGCCTCCTCCTCCTCTGCTGCGGTCACGTTGCCCCCGCTCTAATCACATCCTACACGTGCTCCGTCCACCCCCCTGCCTCCTCATCCTGTCACTACAACATCCCACTGTGTACCACCAGCTTTACTTCACTTCAACTACAAACACATTACAGGGAAGGGCTCGTTCCTCCATTTCCATCTCCATAAATCATCCAATGAACATTAAAGCCAACAAAAACGGTTTAAAGATTCGAGTCGGGAGATTAAAGTGAGTGTTGTCAAATGTTGAGTCAGTGGCTGCCCCAGTTCCTCCACTTTGTAACAATCTGAGAGTTAATTTTCTAATTTCCTGTCCTCTTTTTATCCAATCAGAAGCAAGGATCCCACAGAGGATATCTGTGTATTCATAAGGTTCAAACAGTAGCAGAACAGTTTGGGTTTGTTGGTGGTTGATTTTATTGTAAGTCTTTGAGGTAAATGAGCTACTGCACTTCATTAATGCTAGGTTAAAAAGTTAACCAACACGACTGTTTTAACGGTGGGGTGTGTAGTCATTTGGGAAAAGCAGCAATAGTGACATACTGTTTATCGTGATGTAATACAAGCTCTAGACTTGTATGAAGCAACACTATATTACATTTTAGCCTGAAAATCATTACAACAACATTTAAAAGCTTACAGTTTATTTTGACGGTTTCGTAAAGGAAAGTAACCCTTTTTAAAGACCTTTTTAGATACTCCATTTTGTAGAGCAGGTCGTCCAATAACTATAAGGTTGGTGGTTCGATCCCCACTTCCCCTCCATTTCATACTGTTGTCGTGTCCTTGGGCAAGACACTTCACCCACCTTGCCTCCAGGGCCACAGCAGTCTTCCACCACTGTTTGAATGTGTAAGAGGGTATATAAAAAGGTGCCATTTATCATTTGTACCCATGAGCTTTGGGGCAGGTTGCCATCTTGTAAGAATTAAATCTTGACAAAATTACAATTCATTGAAAAACTTATAGAAAGGGCTGTTTCAACTGTAAGTGTTGGTTTAGAGACACACAACAGGATGGATATTATACTAAACAACATGGACCATCCCCTGCATTGGGCTTTTGAACAACATGGAGCAGCCAGTGGGAGCAGCCACGGGGCAAGAGAGAGGGGAATGACTGAGTCGGAATCAATCCTCGGTCGGCCAAGTATGTGGCATGCCCTCTACCGGGTGAGCCACCGTGGCAACTAAAAGTGGAACAGTACTTTTTCTATGTCAATGGAAATGAAAGTTAGACATGTTTTTACTAACATTATAACTAGTGGCCTCTAGGTGGCGCTTATCCTGAAATCTACTTGGTGCTACTTTAACTAATAAATAGGAGAATGGAAAAAGTAGAAAAATGGCTGTGTGAAATAGATTAAATTGTGAATAGGGGGCAGACACTTTAAGTTTATACTTCTTTCTGCTCCTTTTCATTCATAATATTTAATTTGAATGTTAAACTGTTGTAATTGTTTTCAATGAATGAAATAAACAATAAAATAAAAAAATGAAATGAAGAAAATAACTGACATCATTAGCCAGCTGGCTGAACAAGATAATGTGACCCCATATAATGAAGCTTTAAGATGGCGTCCAAATGAGAACACGTGAAAGTAGTGATTTAATAAATTGATAAAAGTAACTGTCGAGGAGGTCTCTAGCTGTTCTCTGTTACACTCTTGTGACCCGTCTGTCCGACCCAAACCAATCCGGCGCCTGCTTGACAGCGAGGACAGCAGCGTGGAGGTAAATAAGTGTCAACTGTCGACACGTGAAGGCGGCGTGGAATACGAGCGGGCCACATGACGCTAACAAGGCCGGACTTGTTTGGACGGTGCATATGTGGCACACCAGCGACCGTGGATAACGAAATTAGAGGAAACATGCGCTGATGTCAGTGTATTTGTGACGAGCATAGGAGCGCTATGGATTCAAAATGTCTCCTGGAAATACCCTTTTAAAAAAAATATGACTGGAGTTCTGGAGGAGTGTCACAGCCAGGGCAAATTCTAAAAATATCGAAATGGTTTTGAGCCGTCAGCCAGATTTAAGCCCAGGTAAGAGGCTTTTGAAATGACGGGCCTCGTGCTGAAATATGGATGTAGCTTCAGAAATAGGACACGGCTCATGTCTTTGTCCTGCCTTTTGCACACACTCGATAGAAACCCTTCTCTCAGCGTGACTGCTGGAGGGAAAAAGGAGTCAGGGCTGCAGCAGAAAACACTCTCAGTGCCTTTTTATTGGCCTAAGCTGATGCGCTAATGTCGTGTCGAGAGCAATATGATTTCCTCACCCATTTACTTTACCGACTGTTTTTTTTTTTAAATTATTATATCATTAAACTCTCAAGGAATTTGGTAAATAAAAGAGTATAGACATTAGCTGGAAATAGTTTAAATTGCCCAGACATTTCTTTTCTGGCCCCTTTAGTTTTCCAAGATTACGTGGATTTTATGCGATTGCTTTCTTGATACATCAAATATAAACTTTATGTTAAACTTTATCTTGTAAAACACAGCTCCAGTGCCCCAAAGAAACAATTGTATTTTTTTTTTCTTGGTGCAAGTACAGAGTGCAGTCAAATGTAGCATTAAAACAGCAACAAAATAAAGCTTCCCAACTGATTTTTAAGTATTTCTTTTTGTATTCTGTATAAAGAATTAGTCTTGTCCCTGTGGATCCGAGTTTGATTTTGAGGGGGCGGGACAAAAGGATGCTGGTTAAACCAATCAGAGAAGAGAATAACCTGAAGTAAACAATGTGATGAGACTGGTTTCTCTTCTTTGAGTCAGCGCTGGCCAGGCTAGATGATGAGTTCACATGAAAAATTATAATTTGTCTTTGTAAATGATTTGACAGTGAGCTAATGTTATCCTGAATTGTGAAGAAAATGGTTAACCTGTATAAATTATGATAATATGATGATAATTTTGGGTTGAGGGTTAACTGGTAACACCATTTGTTTGTTTTTTATGTTTTATATTTGGCCTTTATTTATATCAACCTCGGACAGAGATAAGAAACATAGAAAAAATTCTGTGAAGCAAAAAAACTTGAGCAGGATTTGAATCTGGGTGCTTTTTTAAGTGGTACACACAGATGCAGTATTATCATTTTCTATATTCACATTTAGAATAGAATGTGTTTTCATTTTCTGAAATGCTGCAAGTTCTCGTCTGAGATATAAGATTGTGGTATACTGCAGCATGCCAGTGAATTCTCTTTTTGGACTATATGATGAAATTCTGCTGCACACTCTTCTGGCACTTTTTTGGAAATGCTTCCAACAGCATTTTAGTTTAAAAATTCAGTTATGTGTCATGGAGTTACTGGGGAAAAAACTGAGACTGGGAAAAAAACAATGACGCAGATGCTCACACTGCAGTTGTTACCTGGTTGTCTTTTCACATGCGAACTTTCAAATGAAAAGAAAACAATTTGAAAATAACAGAATAAGACAACCTTAATACGTTTTTTTTTAAATTATATTTATTCCAATATTTTCTCATTTTTTCCAGCTGATGAGATGAGGAGATGTTAGGTACAGGTTAATATTTAATTAGCCTGCATATTGTAGCACAACTCAGAACTATTTTAATATGCTAAAGTTCTAAAAATAGTACATGTAAGATTTCCTGAGGTTAAGCAAAAAAGCCCCTTTTCAAGTCTTTGTAAGAACTTGGCCACAGAAAGCACCACAGCATTATCTAATCCAGTGTTCAAGACAAAGGGCACTGCTGTTGGCCTCTGTTTCTATTTTTTCCCACATTAATCTGTTGTTGTTTTCACCTTATACGACTCAGGGCTTAAATGGCATGTAATGAACAGATGAATCAAAACTGAAATGTTGAAAATTGAAGAAAATTGTAATGTTCAATGTTGGTTAAATGGGTTATTTTACTCTGACACAAACTATATCTCTGCTGTGTTCACCTCAGGCCCAGCTGGAGGCTCAGAAGGCCACGCAGGACTTTCAGAGGGCCACCGAAGTCCTGCGTGCAGCCAAGGAGACCATCTCTCTGGCCGAGCAGAGGCTCCTGGAGGAGGACAACCGACAGTTCGACTCGGCCTGGCAGGAGATGCTCAACCACGCGACGCAGAGGGTAACTTATGGTTTGAACTTAGGCTGCAGTGTTCATTTTGAGGCAAATTTTAAATTTGTTAGTCTTATTCTTTGACTAAAAAGCTATTTAGTTTTAGCCATAATTTAGTCATCTAATCCATATCAGTTTTAGTCTAGTTTTAGTTTATATCTACAATAGATTTAGTCACTAAAATGTAAAAGGTAATGCATTTTCAATGTTTTCTTTTTTTCTGAATAATTTTTACCTGAATGAAATGAAACAGTTACCACAGGTGTTGAGGTCTGACACAACACACAGATTTCACTATAGTTATTCCAAACACTAGTGTATCTTTATTTAAATTTTGTAAAATAAAATAGCATCTCAATAATAATAAAATTGAGTAGATGTCTGCTTTCCCCAAATAATAAACATTTTTTAACAAACTGAACTTGAATGACCTGTATAATAGGTTTAACAACATCAATCATCTTTTGAGCATTCATCTTCAACATTTCCACTACTGAAATCTCCGTCGTTGGCGACAACTATAACGACAATTATTCGTCAACAAATGAACACGGTTGTTACTGGTTGTTATTTGATACAGTTTGACAATAATGTAATGTGAGTGTGTTCTCGGCTGTCTCAGGTGATGGAAGCTGAACACACCAAGACAAGAAGTGAGCTGGTGCACAAAGAGACGGCAGCCAAATACACAGCAGCCATCGGCCGCATGAAACAACTGGAGAAGAAGCTGAAACGCACCATCAATAAGTCCAAGTAAGGCCTACTGTGTTGTCACCGTTCATATACAGAATAATGCCTCACAAAGTAAAACAAATTGGACATTTTGAAAACCTGCACCGCTTTTTGTCCTCAACCCAAAGCATTTAATGGATAGTAGTTTGTGCCTCTCATCCACACATAAACAGTTTTCAGGCTGTAAAACTTTATTTTTCTGAAATTGCCTCCAAAACTGTGGATGGACTAAAGGAGCTAAGAACATAGGCTGTGGCATCCTGACTGTTGATATGTGTGGTGAGCATGCATGTATGAAAGAGGGCCAGGGATACCAGAGAACTGCTGTTTTTGTAGCAAAGTAGGGAGAATGGAACAAACCGTGTTACTTATTGAACACTTTATAATATAATATAATACTAAAGAATACTTTAGATCCCTTTAATAGCTTTATACTTCTGCACAGACTTGCTCCTGTGGTCAATCACAGCTAACCACAGTGATACAGTGAGGTGTTTTTGTTTGAGCTAAAGTAATTATGCAATAACAGTGTAACTCAAGACGGTATTTGTTAATCAGTGAGTGTGCATGTGTCCAGATGTGTTCACAGCTGTGTAAGAGGGATGACTCAGAGCATGACTCAGCGCTTGTAGTCAATATGAGCTCCGCTTTCGTCATATCAAATTAGATTCTGTGCGTACTTCGAGACAAATTATACGACGCGACAAACTTGCGTCTTAAAAAATAACAAATAAATGAATTACTAACGTCATACAGAGTCTGAGGGTTTTCTGTCTATGACTTTATTGAGATCAGTTTTAAAAAGTGCAGCCAGGTTGTGCTTCTCCTTTTCATCTGAAACTAGTTTTTCCCGGTTTCAATGAAAGTCTGTGTGTGACATTATCACATCCACCAGCTTTATTTAAACAGGCAGGTGTTAAAGGGGAAGTCACAGTCAGGGGTTCTTTTTTCAATGACAGTATAACGCACCTGTGACACCACTTCTGTACATTGAAGAGTATGTTTTTGTAATGTTTTCAAATGGTTTTGCAGTTGTGGACTAAAACATGATTTTGTGTGTGAGTGAGTTTCATCATCCCAGCCAAAAACTACTTATCCAGGCTTTAAAGATGTGAAACAAGATCTAGCATTGTCTATTTTTGGTATGGTACGGAAATTGGCAAAATAAGATGACACACCCAACAAAATAAAAGAGGACTGAAAACATAAGTATTAAGTTGTCTAAAGCTTCATAGAACCCAGTGAAAGGGGCCATTTTAGTGCTACTTATTCTACTTCCTGGTGCTACAGAAGCCTAGAGAGGACAAACTGAGCATTGCTGGGGATATTTTTGAACTAAATTGTTTTGGTTTTATTTCCCCACCATTAGACTTATTTGCACTTCATAGAAAACAGAATGTCCCAACTGGGCTACCATAGCTGCTACATGCCTATAAATAGAGGAGCTGCAGTTTGGACCTTTACCACCAAATGTTGCCAAAAATGAATACTGATAAAAAAATGTAATGTTATTATTGTGATTTAACGACTTTGTTAAGATTTCCAAAGAAAACAATTATAACATAAGTTTAATTAAATAAAAGTCAGCCACTTTAACTAATGCTAATGGTTTCTTTAGTGATTTTTTTTTTTTTCTGGAGTGGTACTGAGTCTGTCGGTGTGACGCCTCAGCAGGGTCTTAATCCATTCTGCATCATTGACTCATCTCACATCACATCCCCTTTATCTGCCCCCACCGCCCGCTGCTTTCATCCATCTTTGCCGTTTCCATGGTGATGCCATTGACACAGCTCCTCTCTGGATTTGCTCCGTCCCACCTTTGGTCTAACGTTGTCTCTCTGACCTCTCCTCCTCCACAGGCCCTACTTCGAGATGAAGGCCAAGTACTATCTGCAGCTGGAGGTAAGTGTGTGGTGTAATCTACTTCCTTTTGTACACACTGACCTGCTCTGAATGTTATAAAACCAGCCTGAACTAAGGTTTCAATTGCTGCTTAAAGTGTAAAGCCTTGTATCGTAACATTCAGTGTCTGCCAACCTATATCTTAAAGATCTAATGCATATTTTTGTACCTAATCCTACACGGTTCGTTACTGTGCATTTATCTAAGCCCATTACAATACAATTCCAAATACAATTTTCACTAAGCTCTACAGAAATGAATTTAGATTTATTTTTTGACCAAAGAGGGGCAAAGGGTTCCAAAATATTGTTGCTATTGTCTGGCATCCCTTCATTTAGCACCAAAAGAATAATGAAAGTTGGAGCTCCACACACTGTGCTTTGATTAATTGAAAGAGTGAAAAGAGAAAATGGCAAAATGGTTGTCATTTCTCAAACAAAGCGTGCCTTGTTCTTGTGATTAACAGCTTCATGTTTACAGAAAAGACCAGAAATTATTCTAACTATAGCCTGTTGCACAGAAACATGGGAGGGATACTGGAAAAAGCAGGCTTTTCAAGTGAAATACTTAATTGTAATTTTATCAGTATCAGAGAAATCACATAAATAAAATATCTTTACTGTCATTGTATAACAAATTTTTAGGTGCACAAAATACTCTTTTGCAATTGTATTTATTTAAATAAAGAATAGAAATGAATTTAAAACACATATACCAACCACATCCTGCTACTGTTGCACAGCTCCCTGAAAATTGCACATAACATTGAAACATTGAACATATGACATTGAAATGAGTTCAGTTTTAGCAGCATTTCCTACATTTATGGCTCTAGAACAAACTGTCCGTGTTTTGAATGTTCTGCTCCTTCTGTCCGATGGCAACAGTTCAAACAAAGACTGCAGCAGTGTTTACAGTTGTAAACACAATGGACAAATGCAACTCATTTCTCTTCTATTCATTACGAAATACTAATTACTTATGTAGCTGTCTCTGCTGAAATTCTCCAGTGTTGTTATTTACAAAGTGCAGCTTCTTGCAGTCATTATCGTAGGCCTGGAAAACACCCATTACTGCCACCATTAGTTTGACTGGAACTGACTGATGGTGACCAAATAGCTTTTACAGACAGAATATTTTTCGAGAATCCAAATAGCTTTGTCTTTTGGATTCTGCTATCAAAATTAAAACCACCGCTTTTGCTGCCTTAACAATGAGCAGTGTTATCTCATATGGTTCTTTATCCTTTAGAACCTGAAGAAGAATGTGGACGAGCGGCAGGCCAAACTGTCCCAGGCCAAAGCCGAGTACAAGACAGCGCTCCGGAACCTGGAGATGATTTCTGATGAGATCCACGAGAGACGGAGGAGCTCTGCCATCGGGCCTCGAGGAAGAGGGGTGGGGGCCGAGGGCGACAGCGTTTCTGGTGATGACATCTCCAGCTTTAAGATGGAGTCGGATGGGATTTCCAGTAAGTATAGATCTAGTAAGTGCTTGTAAGCAGGAGTGATGTGCACATTCTGGCAACAATAGATACACAGACCACAATACATGATAGATGCGCGTGCTGTCGTTGAGTGGGTAGAGATCATTAGCGAGTGAGGCAATATTTAGCTGCTAATTATTAGATTATTCCAAGCCAGTGTACTGTTTTTGAACACAAATAACATAAACATATGACCAAAAAAAACACTAAAGATTTTGGCCTGATCAAGTATCCAAATGTATAGACCTCTGCCGGTGTTCTCCTGAAGAAATAAAAGGCCTATTAGTAAAGGTTAGATTTTAGGATTGGGGTGGTTTTCTATTGACGTCCACAGTAAGAGCTGCACAACCCAGTGACTGTGTAAAGGTCATGTTCAGGCATAATGACATTTAGCCACGTGTAGATGCCATTTAGACTTCTGTGTTGCTTGTAGAATATTATGGGAAGAGTTGACGTCATACCTTATTTGGGAAACACACGCACATTCAAGTTAGAACATATGCATTTATTTATATATATAATATATATATATATAATGCATATTCATTAAGTACTTAAAAATAGGCAAAATTATTGCCTATTGAGTATTTGCATAAATATAGGCACTATTATGTGTTTACCACTTTATAATAAGGATTTTAAGAAAAAAACTAAATTATAAAGTTATTTCATTGGTAGCTTTAGGCCTTACTTCACTATTAAGGTATTAAGATGCTGGGGTGGGTTTTCTCCAGGTACTCCGGTTTCCCCCACCAACATCAAAACATGCTGGGCGACACCTGGTTCCCCACCGGGATATTTAAGGGATTATTATTACTAACATGTATTAATGAATTTGTTTTGAATTCAAAACAAATAATTTATTATACTTTTTTAACATTTATTCGTTTTTTGCCTCGGCTAAAAATAGGAGTAACCTAATGTACCCCAAAATAATAACTGTTTTTAATGTATGAAACTTTCACTAATCAACTCGCTTGACTAAAATGCCAAAAATGACTTTCCAATCTTCTAGCATGATTAACGCTACAGCATTAACATTAATTAGCTAGAGCGTAGCATTGGCACAACTCTGCATGAATGCAGCGTTAGCTCATGTGAAACCACTAGTCTATGTAAAACCGCTGGAAAAGAACTGTTCAAGAAGGGTTGCCTTTTTGTAAAAACACATTTGTTTTCCAGTGAAGTTCAGCAGGAAATTCTTAGAAAGTCTGTCAGATAAAAATGCTAATGGATTCCATCGATTTGTAGCGGTGGGTCAACAGAAGGGAGATAATCAAGGATATCAAGCTGTTTACTTCAAACATACACTACATGGAAATGGAAAGGAGGAAGCCAATAAAACAATTGTGGCAGCTTTTCCAAGTGGCTTTACTGTGAACAACCGCCCCCATTTTTACTGTATGGCAAAAAATAGGGTAACGTCCCCATAGCAACAGCACAGCATCAGAGGTATTCAAAGCACAAAAAGATTAGAAGCTACACAGTGATTATCTATAAGAGTCCGCTAGTAGACAGAGCTAATGCTAAGACTATAAGTGTTTCAAGCTGAAGTCCCTGATTTTGTTTTTGCCCTCCCGGTCTCAGCCCCAACAGTGCAGTAACCTTTCCTACTAAAAAAAAAAAAAACAGACCAATTTTCCACCACAAAATAGTAATTCAATGAATTTGAATTTGATCATTCTCATCTATTAAAATCCTTACTCATAAAGCCTGGATCATGTCTTAAGGTCTCATTTTTTTTTACAGATGATTCCTGTGACAATAAACTGTTGGTGATTAAACTGTCAAACTAAATGTAACAGTAAAATAATCAGGTAATGGACGTAAGTGAGAACAGCATTTCCATGTGTCTACAACTACCACAGTGCTAAAGCTAATCTTGATAAACCTAGCCTTACTCCTAACAAACCTAACTGTTTGTCTCCAGTGACCTCCGACCTCTTCGAGGACGAGCCCTGCGTCAACGGCAGCATCGCGTCGGAGGAGGACTCGGAGACCCGCTCCACCTGCAGCCTGGGCTCGTCCCCCAGCAGCCCCCAGGACCTGATGCTGTCACCGTGCCCGTTCGCCAGCATGTCCTCGTCCTCCTGTGCCTCCCCCTCGCCCTCCCCCACCCCTTCCTCGTCCTCCTCCTCGTCCTCCCCCGCTCCACCCTCCAGGCCCTGCAGTCTGGACCTGCCCAGCACCGTGTCGCTGTCGGACTTCGGCCTCATCTCTCCCGTCCTGGGGCCCCGCAGTGAGTGCAGCGGGGCCTCCTCACCTGAGTGTGACCTGGAGCGAGGTGAGCAACTGGACAAGAAATGACCTTCAGATTGTGTCAAGTAAAGTGGGACTTTTTGAAGTTGTTGTAAATAGTACTGTAGCAGTCTAAAACAACTAAAAGCTAGCTGTTCATGGTCAGTTAGTATTCTTTGTCCCTAGTAGGGTAAAGTCAAGTATCAATGACGATTCTGCTAATCAATCAGATTCTTTATTGATTCCTGAAAGCTCTGTGTGGAAAAAAGTAGTCCTATTTATACATAAAACAGTGTTTTGTCAGTGAGTCAGTTATACGCAACAGATCAAAAACACAGAATTCCTGGAGTTTAGTCCCATGGGTAGATAGATGTTTAAGCATGTTACTTGTATTTACACCTTCACATGAAATAACCTTGCAGTTATTGCGAGCATAATCTTTATCATGTAAAATACTGCCAACCTTTAGAGCATTTCTTCTCCTCCTTGATTCCCTTCTTTGCTCAAATTGATTTGACGCACAAATACGTAGGACAAAAGGCATACAATTCCAATGGATTAGAAAATTTTGAACCGGGTCCCTAGCCACCATGTAGTGTGCTATATATGGAGTACACCATTTTCTAGTGATGTATGAATGTCTAGCAACATAATTGTAGAGCACTTACAATCATCATAAAATTAAGTGAACAGTGATGGTCACTATATGATCAAAACAGACCAAATGCTCTGAGTTTAAACCGCACAGAAAAAAGTATGATGTGAAATTGCTAACATAAAGGAAAAAAAGAAAGACCTGATGTGACTTTTATAGGATAACAAGTGCCCCGAGGGAGAGGATTACTATAGAGCTTTTTAGGTGCCCTACATTCTCAGACTAAATTAAGATGGGCTACTGTATATCTATTTACGTGCTACATTTGCTGCCACACAGGGGAAAAATACACTATACACAGATAAATGCTGTCTGAAGAAACTATTCTGGGATCTTCCCATCTGCTTCTACCTGTGCAGCTCACACCTGCTCCTCAGAAGGAGCCCATTAGTCACAGTGACACTGAGCTAAAGGCCTCACCTGCAGGAAACAAAAACACATCTGCAGCTGCTTCACAATTCAACACGACAACAAAAATGATGAACTAGGCTGCAGACTGATCTGATGGATTAGTTTAGGCTGGGTTTGTGTGTTTACCACCTGCTCTTTTAACTGTCTGGGCATCTATATATAGCTATGGGGCTGGAATCAGCAGTCAGACAGTGGAAGCAAGGTAGTTTAATTCAAATGAGCTATTTCTGACATTGTTCAAAATCAAAAACTCAAATTTATAGAATAAACTCAATGAATTAAGGCGACATCGACATTAGGGCAGTGGTGATGGAAGTACTCAATTCCTCTACTGAGGTAGAAATGTAAAAGTAATACATTCAAATTCTTAAGTGAAAGTATTAAAGTATTTGCTTTTAAATGTTCATTAAGTGTAAAAGATTAAAAGTATTTGACTTAATCATTATGCTGCTAATTAAGGTGAAGTTTACAGAGCAAAAGGAAAAGCTGGTATAATGCTGCATTCATGTGTACTTTGTAAAACTCAGCACTAGGTTTGGGTACACATTTAAAAGTGTAGCACATTTACAACAATTTTAAAAACTCAAATTTACTTATATTTGTAGTGGAGTAAAAGTCAAAGTACCCTCTTTTAAATCTAGTTAAGTTCTTGTTTGCGCCTACAATTTTTTTTTTTTGGAAGAATCTGGCCAATTGGGGAAGAAACAACAGAAGACAAAAGAAAAAAAAAGTATTTATACAACAAAAAATAGTGTCACAGAGGTACTTGAAGAGGCAATAACATCACCAGGTTATAGGTCTACTCAACAGAAACCAAAAACATAAGGTCACAGAAGCTAATCTATGCTAAATCTAACAGTAGCATAACCGATCTGTTCCTGTCCTTTTCAGGTGACCGGGCTGAAGGTGCCGAAGGGGATCTGGACAACGCCCCTGTCGTCAACAACAACAACAACAGTCTGACGTCTAACACCAGAAAAACTTTCAGTCTGGAGGCACGCTTCAGCTTTCTCAACCTACGGCGTCCCCGCTTGGACAAAAACACTGACAACTGCTCCCAAAAAAGTGAATCTGGGCAAACCGTCGTCTTAGTCAAAGGAGTCTGAAGGACCGAGAGACATTGAGGAAACGGTTTTCACTCAGATTCACTCAGACTTGAACAGTTCTACGCTTGATGCCCCAACTGCACTCCATTTGAAAATGGACTGTGAGTTTTGCCACAGTTGCCCTCATTCTCTTCATGAAGGACAATTGTCAAAAAGGGTTATGCAAAGACAAGATGGCTACTACTTTTTTCACTCAGGCTTCAAAGGCTTGTCACAATTGCAAAAGTGCACTAGTTTCCTGTGATGTAACTATGCCAACACTGAAGACATTGTCAAACCATGCTACTTAGCGCGCTGTACACAACGCAGAGCTGCTTAGGATTATTTGAACTTAGTCACCTGGTGATATTAAATAAACTTCTGGCTCACATGCTCTTGTTTCTGATATGACCGCAATGTTTCATCTTACAGTGACTCTTCTCCTCTATGACTTTTCTTTCTTTTTCATCTCAGAGAACCATCAAAATGACTTAAAGGCTACATTTGAATCATTTGAAGGAATTTTATGATGAAAAGTTACATAGAGTGGCTTTAAGTTACTGAACCTGTTATACACTTTTCAAACTGAAAACTACAGTCAGGTGAAATAGTTATTGCCCCCTTCTTCGAATGTTATGTTTTGTAAGTTAAAATACTAAAAATGATCTGCTTGTATAGCTAGTCTTAGCATGAGGTGTGTTGATGAACAATACCTGGTGATTAGCAGCACCTCAGGGTTTTTTTTCCTCCTCATTTTGGCATCATTTCTTTTAAAATGACGCAGTAACGTTCAAGGATTTGACTTTGAAGTGCAAAGTAAGCGATGCAAGCTAACACAGGAATGTCTTAACGCATATATGATGAGTTTTGTTGATGTGACAAGTTGTGGCGAGATACATTTTCATGAGATGGTGATGTGCCCTGACACTCAGAATTACAAAGAGAAGGGTTGTTCCCATTGTTTTATGCTAGGCAACCATCAAAACAAATCTGTGGCTATATATATTAAAATGATTCTCAAGCTACTTTTTTTAGATAACATGTAGCTTCAAAATAAACCAAATAGATTATAAGTCATATTGGCCATATTGATATAACACTAAGACCCAGTACGATACAAAATTACACAACAAAAAATACTATTTCACATGACTGTACTTCAAACTTGTCAGAATACTCTATACAAGAATATAACTGGACAAATGGGAGAGCGTCTTCTAATGCTAAATAGTATAGAACCAGGTAGCTTGTTAAGACCTTGTTGCATTTGTTTTGTGTGATGCAACAAATGATGAAATGAAATGCCTCTGCTTTAGCCCTTGACTATAATGCCTACAAAGCTATTACTCATTTGTATAAGCAGCTGCTACTTCATAAGAAAAGGCATCAGTAATCTTTAAGTGGCACAAAACAGTTTATACTAGGATTTATTGGTGCATTATGTCCTCTCTCCGAGCACACTCTCTTTTATTTACGTCAGTGCTTATGTAGCATGTAATAAAACAGACCGTATGTATCTCCTTGGAAGTACTTTTACAGCCACTTCAAAGATGAGACTTCATTAACTGAATCCATCATGTGTGTCCTCTTCGTCTGTCATGTAGATGGTTTTGTGATAAACTGTACGTGTCTACCTGTAAATGTCAGATGTATTTCCTGTGACAAGTTCTCACACTGCAGCTGCTGAAGATGAAAAGCTAAATAAATGTTCATCTCATTGCCATTGTGTGTTTTCTACTTGAACAGCGGGCCACTTAAAATAATAGTAAAAAACAAAAAATAAAAATATCTTGTTGACAAAAATTATTCATCAACAAAATTGTAGCTAACACAGCTATCATGGCTAACCTTAGATGCTAATGTAGCAAAAGGCTATTCTATTGTTTGAGAGTGAAAACTGATGGTATCAAGAGTAAAAGTGGTGCCTTGCTTTTGAAATGTTTCTAAAATCACTTACCCAAGAGCCTAAACTTTTTGGAATTTTCTGGCTTCGCATTTAAAAATAGACAGCGCACCGGTCTGGACCATGGCGCACTGTGGACTCCTCAGAATATCTTTAGCCTTTGGTACACAAGTTTAGAAATCTGGGAAAACTAAAATGGGAACAAAATATGAGATCAGCATCAAGTATACAGAGACATAACCACCTACGCTAACTTTAGATGCTAATAATAAAAAAAAATACATATATGTGCTTGATCTCCCATCGGCCCATTATCTCTGCTTGCAGATTTAATCACCCTTTTCCTCTTACCTCTTAAAGCTGACTAGCACTTCTGAATGTTGTTATATGTGACATCCTCTCTGGAGCTCTCTCTTCAACTGTACTGTTTTGTTTTTTTCTCTTTTACCATCAACCTGAAGAACAAGACCTTAACATATGACTCAAACAGCAGAAAGGTGCACATTATTGTCTGTATTCAAAGTTTTCATTCATTTGAACAGTATAGTGCAAGTCCTGCAGGGGTAACCATGTTTCCGCCATCATTCATACATCGGCTTCTGCAACTCTTTTCTGCTGCAGACTTAAAAAACAAAACAATAACATCACTGAATAGACCGGATATAAAATAACAGCGCTTGAGTAATGAATACATGACCATTTGGCAACAGATTTGTAAAGCTACGTTTCCTCTGCAGAGCATTTCAACCTTTTAGCAGCACACTTTACTTCATTTTCTGTGAAGAACTTAGGGAAGTTACGACAATAACTATAGCTGTTGTCATGTACCATACCTCGACATAAGTGGCTGCAGGGTAAATGTCCTCATGGAGTCAGAAAACCTAAATTGCAATGTAAAAAGTGCATTAATAAAAGTAAACAGATCATGTGTACCTGGCAATACATTTTTTCTTGCTCCTTTTAACAATCATAAGAAGTGCATAAGTGTTCAGCCCACATTTACAGATGAGGCCTGTCTAAGACGTCATGAGGCCTTTCTGCAAAATCAGGCCAAGCTCAGTCATTCAGACACTATAAAACAAGTCTATTGGCTGTTATGTGGCCTTCCCTGTGGTGCTGCACTGCTGCTCCTGAGAAGAAAACACCTTCATGGTCATTTGATGAAAACTATGGAGGCTAGTTTCCCCTGATGTGATGAGATAAAGATCACCCAGTAAGTGGTCATGAGGAAAAAGCTACTTTGGAAACTGACACTGGCCCTTAAGGCAAGTCACAACAAGGTAACACAAAGCAATACAACAAGTGGTAAAACACAAAAACAAAGCAGAACATAAACAAATTGAGAGATTGAAAAAACAAGTTGAGGAAGACAAAACAGTCCAGAAAACACAAAGAAATGCAATGTTGTTTTGAGAAGAATTGTGATAACAAGTTTAGTTTTTTCTTGCTTTGCACAATTTGTTTTAGTGTTTCATAACGTGTTTTTGCTTTTTCATTTTGTGTTTTAGGGATTTTTTTTTTTTTTTTTGTCCAATTTAATTTTTTTTTGCAATTAGTTTTTGTGGCTTCTTCATTGTATGCAATTAGTTTTTGCTTTTGAGCTATCGTACTTTTTTTTTTTATAGGTTTTTTTTTTGCAAGTAGTTTTTGTTTTTAGCAATTCATTTATTTTTATAGCTTTTTTGCTATTAGTTTTTGCGTTTTAGCAATTTAGTTTTTAATTTATTGTTTTTTGCAATACATTTTTGTGATTTATTTATTTTCAGCAATTACTTTTTGCGTTTTACAGCTCATTTTTGTTTTTTACTTTTTGTTGTTGTGCTTCACCATTTCTTGTTGTGATATTGTAGAAACTAGACTATCCTATTTAAGCTTGTAATGTGGTCAATAACATGACTGACATTTAAATTGGGGAAAAGAAAAAACAACATGGCACCTTTTACAAACAATAATTTGGCTTCATTTTCCCATAGCATCATAAGACCCATCAACAGTATTTAAATTCAGTCTTAGTAAAAGGAAAATGGTGATGATAAGTTTACTTTCCAAACTCAGCCATTTGACTTGTCAAAAGATTGCCTACTCTATCTTTAGGTCATCAGAAGACCAGACTTGACTGAACTATTTTAAGAACATTATTCATTTTTAATAATATCTCTAGGAAATCTTTTTCCAGAAAGAGCAGAAAGTAGCTTCCATTCAAAATAAAAATGTCCACTTAAACTGGCTACTTGTGACTCAAATACACCCAAATCAGTTTACCACTGATTCCTAGCTAGAATTAATTAATTAAAAAGTTACATCCATACTACATAAATGCTTAATTGGATTTTTTGCTTGAAATGCAAAATACTAATTAAACCACTAACCACTCATATTTTGTCTCTTATAATGTACTTTGACATAACCGACAGTACATTTACCGCAAGCAAAAACAAAACAGATAATACAGTCAGATACTTGTTGGCATGACTTCCACTTTAGATTTCAGCCTAGTTTTCACTCTGTTGAACGAATAATTGCTTTTTTGCTAAGCCCTATTTATTGTTTTAATGTTGCTAGATTAGACAAGCACAGTACATTCCCAAGTGAAAAAATAGTGGTAGTATAACGCAAAAGTGAATGAATATACCATGGCTTATTGAAAACCTAATTAAGAAAATCATTTTGGTGGAAATTACTCAAAGGTTCAAGTTGATTTTCAGTAAAATCATGAAAAATATTCCAGGGTTTTGCTCTGGTGTCTTAAGTTTAGCATATTCCTGCAAACTCACGCTTTAACCCTTTTTAAATAACATTCCTTGACTATTACTGCTTGAAAACTCTTTGTGCCAACGTAATCCAACAGAGTTCAGTGCAAAGTTTGTTTCATTGAGGGGCAAGAGTTGTGTTTTGCTAAGATCAAGGAGCTTGAAGACCAGAAAGGGTTAGTCGCTAATAGTTCTATCTGAATGCGTGACTGTAAATGCAGATACACCACTATTTTACTAAGCTCTGTTGTGATTTTATTATGATCATTGATTGTAGGCTTTAACTGTATTCTATATTGAGTTTTGGTAATGATTCGTGTTTTTTTGTGTCTCAGAGCAGTTTCTCATTGAAGCTGGGAGACTTTAAGAGGTGCTATGCTGCTGAAGTCCAGGAAAAAGGGTCCTTCTTGTTTAGGTAGAAAGGTGGTGGGGATGACGTTGTAGATGCCCGCGGGGACGTGCTCTGCCTCCATGTAACAGAAGCCACATCTGGAGAAAGAGAAGTGGGCAGGAAATTAAACATTTTACAGCTCCGGACGAGTCTACCCAAACACAAGACGTGCATCACTAGTGTCTGGTGCGTGAGTGTTTTCTACTTATCTGTCAGTTTGGTCTGTGACGTAAAATGAGGCAATGCACCACAGGATGCTTGTTGCACTAGTTGCATTTAATGTACCCTATGTTGCTACAGTTGTGTTTACCGTCACAGTGTGAACTGCACAACTACACACACATTTCCTATGCCTCATTTGTGCATAAACAGCAGTACTTCCTACACAAATTGTTTGCACGTACTTTTCAAACATGCTAAATTGAAATGCTTTTCTAATTCCTGCAGCCTTGATCAATCAGACAGAAGACGCTAAACTCATTTATTTTCTGTGAAAAATAAACAAAAATGTCAGCCTCTTCGACCAATGAGGCTTCTCATTGACCGTGACCACAGTGAGGAACACAGACTCGACCTGAAGCTCAACTCTAATGTGAACACAGTCTAAATTGGCCAAAACCTCTACAGCTGTCATATAACACGTGGTCATGTTGCAGCTTGTAAAACTTCAACATGAGCAAAATATTTATTGCACTAGTTGTATTTACTGTTCCCTATGTAGCTACTGTTGTATTTACTGTCACAGTGTGTAGTGCACTAGATGTACTTGCAACTACAATACATGAACGACTGATCCAGGTTCATGAACCATTCTCTTAATAGTACAAGTCAATGTTTACATATCCCTACTTAGGTTTGGGCAATATCTCCATTTTTAACATATTTTTGTACCAGTTCGTTTGCTGCTTAGCACAGGCTACATAACAGTTTCTTAACCTTAGCTCAATATAAATCTGCTTTTAAATGTCCACAGCTCTTTTCCATCTTTGTTTCTGTGTCAATAGAAAGCCAAGATATGAATATATATAACTATAAGGAAATATGCACAACTTTACCAAACCATTTAAATTTGATCATCGTTTTTCCCATTTCCTGAGATGTCATGGTAGTTTATGTCACATTTCTAGTGACGGTACAAAAGTGTGACTCATTCCAATTGAAACAAATGCAAAAAAAACACCAGTGACGTTAATCTTAGAGCATTCAAATTAAAGTCAGCGCTGTACTGTTCTAATTGTGTTAGGCATCCATTCCTCAGGAGAGCGAGCTGTGCTGAAGTGGAGAGTGAAAATATTTGTCAAAATCAAAATCAGAAAATCTCTCTGTACCTCTTTGTTCCTTGTTGTTCCTGTTGCATAATAACTTGGCTTTAATCCAATCAAGAATGCTGAATTATAAAGAAGTTAACTCAATTTACTTTTCTAGTTATGGCTTTCTGTGTGCAAGGAAATATTACAAATGTATGTCTGAAGAAAGTTATTTGTGATTTTTTTTTTTTCTAATATCCTCAGTCCAAAGTGTTATTTGCAAATTCTAGTTTTTGAAGGAATACTTGCTGAAACACTTCCAAACATGATGCTGGTACACTGGTTTAACTGAAGAGTTTAATTTTAAAAAGAGGCATACAACCAATTAGCGACTGTTTTCTGATAAGAGAACTTTCAGCTGCGAGTAACAAAAAGATTTAGTTAGTATTTTTTTTTAATTCCTTTATAATAATTTTGCTTCTTTGTAGATCACTTTTTCTTCTAAACTAAGAGGATAAGCGAGCATTCATCCTAAGGTGTGTGCAGTGATAGGGCTTTACTAACTGTAGGAGCCTAAACTTATTTGTTCTTTGATATTAATTTTTGTTTGTTATTATTATATTTGGAATGCAACTGATTTGTTGTTTATGTTTGGGTTACATAATTTGTGGTAATTTTGGTTTGGTTTATGGTTAATATTGATATTTGCTATAGGTTAAAATTACTTTTCTTCAGTTTGATTTAGTAATGTTGAATTTCCCATTTATTATTCTTTGTTACTGTAATATTTTTGTTGATTTCTAAGGCTCTAGATTTTATATTGGGAAGGTAGCCCACTGTTGCATCATGGGAGCTCTACGTGGAATGGAGTCACACAGTTTTTTGACCTCTGCTCTGCCCTTGGTGTAAATGTTCACTGTTTATTGTTTTGTCCTACTCACTAAAAAAGTTTTAACTGCACTTTGGTCTCCCCGGCATTTATTGAAGTTGTGGAGTTTCGGACCTTTTGAGACATTCTAAGGGCGCAGTGAGTCGAGCTGGTTTCATTTAACTTGAGAAAGTACACTAACAATGAGAAATTAAACAGAGAGTGCAAATGCTGGGCAGGCGGTCGTATGTAAAATAAGAAAATATGGCATCCTTTTGTTAAATGCAGGCAGCCCATTTATATCTTTTATTATTTACTAGTCACTGAATCAAAAGTTGGAAAAGAGTCAAATAAACCATCATTTCCAGTGTCTGTGTGTACCTTTCAAACAGGCGAAAATAACACGCTATTCTAACTCCTGCAGCCTTGACAAATGAGATAGAAGACGCTAAATTAATTTATTTGCCTTGAATTTTGCGAACTCCAGAAAAAAAAAAAAAAGTCAGCCTCTTCGACCAATGAGACTTTTTCACTGACCGTGACCTCAGTGACGAACACGGAGTCGACCTGAGGCTCAGCTCTAATGTGAACACAGTCTAAATTCGTCAGAAAAGTTTAAGCTGAAATTGCTGCCGTAGAGTCTTGTTCTGGTGGAATTAGAGTGACCCGACACTGATATGATGATCCTATACCTGTAGTCTCCACTGTTCTTCTTTTGGAAGCCCGCTGCTCCTGGATCACTCACTGTGGACACTGTGACCATCTCAAACCCAACACTGTACTGTCTGCAGACATGAGAGAAATGCAGAGTCAACAACAAGGCATATCCTACTGTTCAGAACACACTCACATCATTTATTAATTACGTTTTCTGCTTGCAGCATAGTAAAGCTTTTATACACTTTAAATCTAGTGTCCCTTTAACACTTCCCTGACCTCTTTTACTGCATTATGGTTATTTAAGAGCTCAGTTACTGTGGTTACTGAAAACTGTGAATAATGGAACTAATAAAATGCAGTGCAAAGCGTACTTTATCATGACATTGTTAAATAATTGTTCTCAATATCAAACTGTGTGAAATGTGTGTGAAAAAAACTATATTTTTAATTTCACAGTCTGGGGCAATGTAATGTATGTGTCCGTGTTTGTATGTGAAGTCACCAGATAAACATATACTCTGGCAGCATAAAACTTTCATTAACCCATATTACTGGGTCTGGACAGTAAGAGATTAAATAGAAGTAACTGATTCCTTGCAGTAGGTAATTCTCAGAGACAAGAGCAATGATAATACCTTTGAGTTATGTGTGGCTGCTAATGGGGCCAGTCAAGACACATTTTATAACAAATAAGAAGGCCTCTACAACTTTAAAAGCTACTTGCACCATTTGCATGTTACAGTTCATGTCCAAATGAGATCCTTTATGATGGAGGCTGATCTAAATGTCTTTGGTTATTTTTGGGCAGACTTAACCACTCTATGCAGACCCTTCCATCAGCCGCAGAGCAGTTCCAATACCACATGAAGGATGATAGTGCGCCTTCCATCAAACACCGATAAAAGGCTTTAAAGATGCCTTGGGGGCTTCACAAAAGTTAGAATCATACTATTGTGATACGACTCACCTGGAGCCTCTGAGCTCGATGAGCAGTGGTCCAGACCGCTCTAAGTTGATCTGGTAGATAGGGTTGTGTTTGTATGAATCCTTATAGTTTCCACAGCCCCCTGCACTGGGACCCTTCCACTGGCCGTTAATCTGTTCAGAGAGACACGGTCGCAACCATGAACAATGACATTTAGTTATTCATATGTGCATCTCTGTGGAAAGAATCTTATGTTACATCGGTGTTATATGTAACTATGGTTGCCACATACCAATACTAATACTTATTATCCTTCTTCTCAATATAGCACTGGAAATATTTTATCATAAATAAAGATCAAACAGCAAATGATACTCTTAAACTAGTCACTTTAAAGTGTGCTCAATTGGTCATACCCATTCTGGAAAAAGTGTTATGGTAATATTTATATGTTCTACAGTGGTCTACATATTACAGATATATGAACTGTCTGACATAACACCATACCTTATTCATTAGTGTAAATAACGACCAGAAAGCTACCATTAAAAAGTGAAAACTTTTCAAAAGACTCATAGTGTAATAAAATGACACAATAAAATAACATTTTTTTGCACACAAAAAAAAAAGAAAACAGTGGAAAAACATACCCTTTTGACATGTGTAAAGGGATTTGGTATCTTGGAAAAGCTGGATTTGCAGACAGAGTAGACCTACCGAGAGAAAAAAAAAAATCAAAGGTTTTAGAGAACAATATTCCAGCCTAAAGAAAAATAAATAAATAAACTGGAATCTTTGCAATGGCTGAAGCTATTATGTGTGGTTGCTGAGGCTGAAATTGAGTTGAACTAAGAAATAAATAAGTTTAAACATTTTGTATTACATTTAAGGAAACTAAACAATGCTGAACGAAGCTTGAAGAAGAAGTTAGAAGAAAAAGAAGTTAAAGACAGTTGAAAGAAGAAGTTTGAAAAAAATAAAGTGTGTGAATAAGAAAATTATTAACCTTAGCTCAAAAAAAACCCCCCACCAAGCATCTGTTAAAACAATTAGCAATTAACTAAAACAGTGAAAGTGTGAATGACTTGAACGCCTCAAATAAAAGACTTTAACATGAAAACAGTACATCAGCTCTAAAATACACCTGAACTATGACATGATTCTGCTCAACATGTGGATGTATGAATCCTACATATTTAATGAAAAATAATTGTGAAGAAACAAGTTCAACCTACAAAATCTGTGAATCTGAATTAAGCAGAAATAAGTAAAAAATGTTAAAGACAGGTTAACAGTTAAGTTAAATATATGTTGGAATAAGACAAAGCTCATAATAAGGAAACTTAAAAAAGCTGAAAACAAGTGAATACAACATGAACATAATGGGTCAGCTTCCTGCAAAACAGCTGAAGATGTTGAATAGGGTTGAAAGAAGTTGAATGGTTTTGTAAATGTAAAATGTAGGCATAACCTGTCAGATACCTTAATATTTTTGTATGAAAATTCTAGTTTCACTAATAAAAGCTTATTTTTCTGTTTATTATTTGTCGTTAAGAATCCTTTGAACTAATTCGAGCAAACACGCTTCAGCTCGCTGCTTTGATCTCTGTTCGGAGCCTCTCTCTGAATCAATTCTTCTCAACACGTTTCACAGAGAAATGCTGACATGAGCTTATTCTAGGAAGAGAAGTGAGGGAAAAGAATCCAAAGTTACGGCAGATTAAGATCAGGATTGTCAGCTATGTTTCTTCATGCCAAATGTTACCTAATGTTTCTCTATCTTTACTTTATGTCACAAGTTACAACAATAACACATGCACGGATTTTTATTCTCAAAGTACAGTTTGTAAGATGACTGTCTAAAAGAAGAAGGGGCTGTTAATTCAAAAAGTTTATCGCATTAAGGTTCTATTTGGAAAAGGCAGCATTATACGTTTATTATTCTTAAAGCATTTGGGAATTCACAAGTTGTCCCTTTGTCTCACTCTCTGTGATTTCGTTTTTTTTGGATTTCCCCCTTGTCCTGATGTCTGAGGACAGGGGTTGTAATTTTGTACAGTCGGTAGAGCCTTTTGAGGCAACTGTAGATGTGATCTTGGATTATAGTCTATAACCTAAATTGAACTGAACTGAATTAGGCTGTTTATCACAAAAAAACAAGACCAGTGTGGGCATGAGTGAAAGCATAAAAGAACACAGTAGTTTGCCTTTTTGTTGGGTGGTCTGCTTCCCATAAAGAGGGCACAAGATTAACTGAGATAAGAGTTAATGGGTGAAATTCCAAACTATAATCAAAAAAGGAAAATAAAAGGTACTATTTTGGATCTAAGGGAAAAATGCCAAAATATGATTATTTAAAAACAATGTAAACCCCACCAGAAGCAAGCCAATCCAAACTGAACCATATCACACACAAGCTTTAACATTTAGAGCTGGTATTAGTAAAACTGTCTAGTGATTTTTATTAAATTATACAACTGAATGTATGTAATATATGTAATGTAATGTAGGGCCTTACCCGCAGTGTGTAGTTAATGGTGTTCTGTTTCTCGTACTGGGACACCACCAGTGTGAAGGTGTGTGTCCCAGCGCTCGTCAGCTTGATCTTTGTCAGGTAGTGGGGGCTGTTGATGCGGATGCCATCGATGTAGGGAGGGGGGTCGGCTGTGGAAAAGAAAAGTGAGTGATTTATTACAAACACAATATAGTACTACCTATATTACAATCAGTAAGTAAATCCATTAAATCTTACCGGGATAATAGACCTTTTTGCCATCGTTTTTGTAAACAACCAGAGTGATAAATTCTCTGTTTTGTGCAAAATCATCCTGGAATTAGAGAAAAAAACATTCAAACAAATATAAATGTTTGTGTTATTTTTGTTCTTTTTTCCGTCCAAATCCACACCATAAAAATGCAACAAACATATAATGGATTTTGGTGTTAAATTCAAAAGTATATGGGAGATTAGTCTAATACCTATTCCATACACTTAATTAATGAGCATCCC
>CM072163.1:18773420-18842255 GCA_036850595.1 Rhyacichthys aspro
GGACTTCAATAAACCAATTCAATCAAAATAAAACACTTGACTAAACCCGAAGAATTCAACAAACCAGTCCTGCCAAAATAAAAGCCTGACTTAACCGGCAGACTTGATTTAACCATTTCTTTCAACTTAAAAGCCTCAACTCAATCACCAAAGACATTGTCAAGATAAAAGACTTGAACAAAACATTCTTTTACCAATTAAAGTCTTGAAATTACCCTGAAGACTTCATTAAAAAATTGTCGTTTCAAAATAAAAGCCATGACTTGACCTGAGGACTCCAGTAAACCAGTTTTATCAAAATAAAAGCCTCACATGTCCATAGAATTTCTGCGGACCTAATTAAACCAGTCATTTCAAACTAAAAGTCTCATATTAATATGAAGAAACCAGTCATTTAAAAATAAAAGTCTTAATGTAACGCATTAAAAAATAAAAGCGTGGCTTAACCTGAAGACATGACATGACAAACCAGTTCTTACAAGTTATAATCCTTCACTTAACCTGAAAACATAATAAATCAGCCATTTTAAAATACTAGCAAGATTTTAAACCAGCCATTTTTTAGATAACCTTTCAATACAAAATAATAAAAGTCAGATGTAACAAAATATAACAACATAAGATGAAAGCTACCACACTGTTTTCTGATGTAGCAACACATTCCCTTTTTATCTTTTCTCAGAATTAACACGATAGGGCATGTTTTCTCTGAAGAAGTCTATTGTAAATAATTAAAACGCCTGCAAAGCCAAACTGCAGCTCGGTTTTGAAGTTTCCCACCGCACTCACGGGACTTGTCTCTCTGAAAGTTTCATAGGCAGCTGCAGAGTAATTAAAATATGAATATGTGGCTGAAAGAGAGAGACTGGGAGATGGTGCCGCAGAAGAACGGGATGAAAAGAGGCAGAGATATGGCGCACGAGAGGGATTAAGTGGGATGTAGACGTGATGGGGAGTGACAGATGGAGGAAGAGGGAAGGGAAGAAGCGGGGATGAGAGAATCAGATGAAGTGGATGGATAAAGATAGAGGAAAAGGAAGGATGGAGGATTAGGAAAGTGGGGCAAAAGGCAAACAGATGATGAGAGCGTGTATTGGACCATCTTCGTCAAATGTTGTCCAACAAATACTTTGGTTAGTCTGGAAAAAGTATGGTATTTTTAAAATGTGTTGCTATCATTCTTGTTCTGTCTTCCTCAGTGTGGGCTCTGGAAAGCAGCTGACACACACTGCACACACAAAGTAGGCCAAAGATAAATCAAACAGCTGATGGGAAAAAAGAGGCAGGCAGGTTCCTTATTAGCCGAGTTTGAGGCCGCTGTGTTTAAAAGTGTGTCATGTTGTTTTTCACACTAGCTTTTTTAGTCCTCTGAAGTATTTATAACTCAAAGCAAATGAATTTCCAAAAACAAATAGAAAAGTGATACAAAGCTAATGTGAATAAAAAACACGAAAAATGTATCTGGAATTAAAGCTGCCTATAGTTACTACAGCTGCACAATATTAAGAAACAGACGTGATAAACCATACTGTTGTTGAATATAATGATGGTGTAATCTGCAACAATAGAATTTTCTTACGAAGACATATTAAAGCTGCTTTATGTAACTATGTAAATAATATGTAGCCTCAAAATGATGAAAAAATATAGTGTCTTGATGGGGCACATTTTGTAATAGCCCTCATCTCATCTTAACCAGTCAAATCAACACATTTTTCTAAATATATTCACCTACAAGATATATATTGGGACTTGACCTGTCAATTTGTTGCCAGAGTCAGTGTTGATGATGAGATGGCGGCATACTGTTTGAATTATGTATTTATTTGATTGTATTTAAACCCAAGACACGATTTTAACTGATGGGTCCAGACCATGGATGTATAATAAGATCTGGATAAGGCTCCGCTCAGTTTCCCCTGCCGCCAATTTGATAAGTGCCAAAATTAAATGAATAGCCAAAATCAGATTTCGTAGTGTTTTCTATTTCTATTTTCAAGTCCTGGACTTTTTCCTCTTTTAAAAATCCTTCAATTTGCCAAAAAAAATAACTTTTATTGTTTTATGACATCAACCACCTTCATGCCTATTGGTCAGAACAGATCACATGGAACCCAGACACGGGTAAAACACAAGAGCTAGTGCTGTAGTATCTCTATGGGCCATATAACGCAGAAATGAACCCGGAAGCCAAAAACCTTTTGGCATGCTGTGCCAATGAGCAACGTGCATTGAAAATAATGGGCAGCCGTGCTCTTTTTTACTCATTCGGTATCCTGTTCTAATAATACATCCACGGGCCAGACCCAAAAGTGGGTTGCAGGAATGTTCTTGTGTGTAGTTAAAAAAAAGTTGTTCAAATATAGTTTAAATGTTTATATATATATTCTGTAGGACTTTTATTACAGTGTTTGTTTATTTTTGAAAAATAACTAAGCTTTTTTTAATAAATAGTGGGTCGCCAAAAAATAGTGAAAGAAAAATTTGGGTCCCAACATGAGACCAGTTTAGAACTTAGATGAATTTTAGTGCCAGGTAAAAATGCTCAGTGATGAAAATAGACAATAATGTCAACACTGTCAAACATTTTTCATCGGAATTGATTCTTTAGTATTTGCCGTTAGATTAATTTTGGGGTAAAAATGTTATGTAGAGCTCCTTTAAAAAAATGATCTTGTTTTGCCGAAGCCTAACTAAAACTTGGTGTGTTATAATAGACTGAGTGATGCTTGTGCTAATGAAAGCTTATCTAATCATGTCATTCTCAGCGTGAAGTCTCTCTAAGTGGCCGCCGTGAGCAGAATGTGAGCGCTGCTTAATAAGAACAGAAGAAGAGCTGGCTGTTGTGTTTTTTGAAGTTCCTAATGAGCGCGGCAGCCTCACGAGGTCCTGGTGCGGCGCTACTCCTCTGTTGTGTGTCCGCCTCCTCCTCCTCTGCTGCGGTCACGTTGCCCCCGCTCTAATCACATCCTACACGTGCTCCGTCCACCCCCCTGCCTCCTCATCCTGTCACTACAACATCCCACTGTGTACCACCAGCTTTACTTCACTTCAACTACAAACACATTACAGGGAAGGGCTCGTTCCTCCATTTCCATCTCCATAAATCATCCAATGAACATTAAAGCCAACAAAAACGGTTTAAAGATTCGAGTCGGGAGATTAAAGTGAGTGTTGTCAAATGTTGAGTCAGTGGCTGCCCCAGTTCCTCCACTTTGTAACAATCTGAGAGTTAATTTTCTAATTTCCTGTCCTCTTTTTATCCAATCAGAAGCAAGGATCCCACAGAGGATATCTGTGTATTCATAAGGTTCAAACAGTAGCAGAACAGTTTGGGTTTGTTGGTGGTTGATTTTATTGTAAGTCTTTGAGGTAAATGAGCTATTGCACTTCATTACTGCTAGGTTAAAAAGTTAACCAACACGACTGTTTCAACTGTGGGGTGTGTAGTCATTTGGGAAAAGCAGCAATAGTGACATACTGTTTATCGTGATGTAATACAACCTCTAGACTTGTATGAAGCAACACTATATTACATTGTAGCCTGAAAATCATTACAACAACCTTTAAAAGCTTACAGTTTATTTTGACGGTTTCGTAAAGGAAAGTAACCCTTTTTAAAGACCTTTTTAGATACTCCATTTTGTAGAGCAGGTCGTCCAATAACTATAAGGTTGGTGGTTCGATCCCCGCTTCCCTCCATTTCATACTGTTGTCGTGTCCTTGGGCAAGACACTTCACCCACCTTGCCTCCAGGGCCACAGCAGTCTTCCACCACTGTTTGAATGTGTAAGAGGGTATATAAAAAGGTGCCATTTATCATTTGTACCCATGAGCTTTGGGGCAGGTTGCCATCTTGTAAGAATTAAATCTTGACAAAATCACAATTCATTGAAAAACTTATAGAAAGGGCTGTTTCAACTGTAAGTGTTGGTTTAGAGACACACAACAGGATGGATATTATACTAAACAACATGGACCATCCCCTGCATTGGGCTTTTGAACAACAGAGAGCAGCCAGTGGGAGCAGCCACGGGGCAAGAGAGAGGGGAATGACTGAGTCGGAATCAATCCTCGGTCGGCCAAGTATGTGGCATGCCCTCTACCGGGTGAGCCACCGTGGCAACTAAAAGTGGAACAGTACTTTTTCTATGTCAATGGAAATGAAAGTTAGACATGTTTTTACTAACATTATAACTAGTGGCCTCTAGGTGGCGCTTATCCTGAAATCTACTTGGTGCTACTTGAACTAATAAATAGGAGAATGGAAAAAGTAGAAAAATGGCTGTGTGAAATAGATTAAATTGTGAATAGGGGGCAGACACTATAAGTTTACACTTCTGTCTGCTCCTGTTCATTCATAATATTTAATTTGAATGTTAAACTGTTGTAATTGTTTTTAATGAATGAAATAAACAATAAAATAAAAAAATGAAATGAAGAAAATAACTGACATCATTAGCTAGCTGGCTGAACAAGATAATGTGACCCCATATAATGAAGCTTTAAGATGGCGTCCAAATGAGAACACGTGAAAGTAGTGATTTAATAAATTGATAAAAGTAACTGTCGAGGAGGTCTCTAGCTGTTATCTGTTACACTCTTGTGACCCGTCTGTCCGACCCAAACCAATCCGGCGCCTGCTTGACAGCGAGGACAGCAGCGTGGAGGTAAATAAGTGTCAACTGTCAACACGTGAAGGCGGCGTGGAATACGAGCGGGCCACATGACGCTAACAAGGCCGGACTTGTTTGGACGGTGCATATGTGGCACACCAGCGACCGTGGATAACGAAATTAGAGGAAACATGCGCTGATGTCAGTGTATTTGTGACGAGCATAGGAGCGCTATGGATTCAAAATGTCTCCTGGAAATACCCTTTTAAAAAAAATATGACTGGAGTTCTGGAGGAGTGTCACAGCCAGGGCAAATTCTAAAAATATCGAAATGGTTTTGAGCCGTCAGCCAGATTTAAGCCCAGGTAAGAGGCTTTTGAAATGACGGGCCTCGTGCTGAAATATGGATGTAGCTTCAGAAATAGGACACGGCTCATGTCTTTGTCCTGCCTTTTGCACACACTCGATAGAAACCCTTCTCTCAGCGTGACTGCTGGAGGGAAAAAGGAGTCAGGGCTGCAGCAGAAAACACTCTCAGTGCCTTTTTATTGGCCTGAGCTGATGCACTAATGTCGTGTCGAGAGCAATATGATTTCCTCACCCATTTACTTTACCGACTGTTGTTTTTTTTATTATATCATTAAACTCTCAAGGAATTTGGTAAATGAAAGAGTATAAACATTAGCTGGAAATAGTTTAAATTGCCCAGACATTTCTTTTCTGGCCCCTTTAGTTTTCCAAGATTACGTGGATTTTATGCGATTGCTTTCTTGATACATCAAATATAAACTTTATGTTAAACTTTATCTTGTAAAACACAGCTCCAGTGCCCCAAAGAAACAATTGTATTTTTTTTTTCTTGGTGCAAGTACAGAGTGCAGTCAAATGTAGCATTAAAACAGCAACAAAATAAAGCTTCCCAACTGATTTTTAAGTATTTCTTTTTGTATTCTGTATAAAGAATTAGTCTTGTCCCTGTGGATCCGAGTTTGATTTTGAGGGGGCGGGACAAAAGGATGCTGGTTAAACCAATCAGAGAAAAGAATAACCTGAAGTAAACAATGTGATGAGACTGGTTTCTCTTCTTTGAGTCAGCGCTGGCCAGTCTAGATGATGAGTTCACATGAAAAATTATAATTTGTCTTTGTAAATGATTTGACAGTGAGCTAATGTTATCCTGAATTGTGAAGAAAATGGTTAACCTGTATAAATTATGATAATATGATGATCATTTTGGGTTGAGGTTCAACTGGTAACACCATTTGTTTGTTTTTTATGTTTTATTTTTGGCCTTTATTTATATCAACCTCGGACAGAGATAAGAAACAGAGAAAAAATTCTGTGAAGCAAAAAAACTTGAGCAGGATTTGAATCTGGGTGCTTTTTTAAGTGGTACACACAGATGCAGTATTATCATTTTCTATATTCACATTTAGAATAGAATGTGTTTTCATTTTCTGAAATGCTGCAAGTTCTCGTCTGAGATATAAGATTGTGGTATACTGCAGCATGCCAGTGAATTCTCTTTTTGGACTATATGATGAAATTCTGCTGCACACTCTTCTGGCACTTTTTTGGAAATGCTTCCAACAGCATTTTAGTTTAAAAATTCAGTTATGTGTCATGGAGTTACTGGGGAAAAAACTGAGACTGGGAAAAAAACAATGACGCAGATGCACACACTGCAGTTGTTACCTGGTTGTCTTTTCACATGCGAACTTTCAAATGGAAAGAAAACAATTGGAAAATAACAGAATAAGACAACCTTAATACGTTTTTTTTATTATATTTATTCCAATATTTTCTCATTTTTTCCAGCTGATGAGATGAGGAGATGTTAGGTTAATATTTAATTAGCCTGCATATTGTAGCACAACTCAGAACTATTTTAATATGCTAAAGTTCTAAAAATAGTACATGTAAGATTTCCTGAGGTTAAGCAAAAAAGCCCCTTTTCAAGTCTTTGTAAGAACTTGGCCACAGAAAGCACCACAGCATTATCTAATCCAGTGTTCAAGACAAAGGGCACTGCTGTTGGCCTCTGTTTCTATTTTTTCCCACATTAATCTGTTGTTGTTTTCACCTTATACGACTCGGGGCTAAAATGGCATGTAATGAACAGATGAATCAAAACTGAAATGTTGAAATTGAAGAAAATTGTAATGTTTAATGCTGTTTAAATGGGTTATTTTACTCTGACACAAACTATATCTCTGCTGTGTTCACCTCAGGCCCAGCTGGAGGCCGAGAGGCCACGCAGGACTTTCAGAGGGCCACCGAAGTCCTGCGTGCAGCCAAGAGACCATCTCTCTGCCCGTGGGCGCCGCCCTGGAGGAGGACTGGGGGTAGTTCGGCTCCGGCAGGGGGGGGTCCCATTCCTAGGGGAAAAAAAAGATAATTTATGTTTTGGAGTTAAGCTGCAGTGTTTTTTTTGAGGGAAATTTTAAATTTGTTATTTTTCTCTTTAAAAAAAAAATTTTTTTAATTTTAGCCATAATTTAGTCATATAACCATTTTGTGTTTTATTCTAGTTTTAGTTTATATTTGCAGTAAATTTAGTCAATAAAATGAAAAAGGTAATGCTTTTTTAATTTTTTATTTTTGTAGAATAATTTTTACCAGAATGAAATGAAACAGTTAACGGGGGTGTTGGGGTCTGACACAACACACGGATTTCGCTATAGTTATTCCAAGCACTAGTGTATCTTTATTTTTAACAAAAAAGCATCTAAATAATAATAAAATTGAGTAGATGTCTGCTTTCCCAAATAATAAACATTTTTAACAAACTGAACTTGAATGACCTGTATAATAGGTTTAACAACATCAATCATCTTTTGAGCATTCATCTTCAACATTTCCACTACTGAAATCTCCGTCGTTGGCGACAACTATAACGACAATTATTCGTCAACAAATGAACAACGGTTGTTATTGGTTGTTATTTGATATAGTTTGACAATAATGTAATGTGAGTGTGTTCTCGGCTGTCTCAGGTGATGGAAGCTGAACACACCAAGACAAGAAGTGAGCTGGTGCACAAAGAGACGGCAGCCAAATACACAGCAGCCAACGCGGCCGCATGAAACAACTGGAGAAGAAGCTGAAACGCACCATCAATAAGTCCAAGTAAGGCCTACTGTGTTGTCACCGTTCATATACAGAATAATGCCTCACAAAGTGAAACAAATTGGACATTTTGAAAACCTGGACCGCTTTTTGTCCTCAACCCAAAAGCATTTAAATGGATAGTAGTTTGTGCCTCTCATCCACACATAAACAGTTTTCAGGCTGTAAAACTTTATTTTTCTGAAATTGCCTCCAAAACTGTGGATGGACTAAAGGAGCTAAGAACATAGGCTGTGGCATCCTGACTGTTGATATGTGTGGTGAGCATGCATGTATGAAAGAGGGCCAGGTACCAGAGAACTGCTGTTTTTGTAGCAAAGTAGGGAGAATGGAACAAACCGTGTTACTTATTGAACACTTTATAATATAATATAATACTAAAGAATACTTTAGATCCCTTTAATAGCTTTATACTTCTGCACAGACTTGCTCCTGTGGTCAATCACAGCTAACCACAGTGATACAGTGAGGTGTTTTTGTTTGAGCTAAAGTAATTATGCAATAACAGTGTAACTCAAGACGGTATTTGTTAATCAGTGAGTGTGCATGTGTCCAGATGTGTTCACAGCTGTGTAAGAGGGATGACTCAGAGCATGACTCAGCGCTTGTAGTCAATATGAGCTCCGCTTTCGTCATATCAAATTAGATTCTGTGCGTACTTCGAGACAAATTAGACCACGCGACAAACTTGCGTCTTAAAAAAATAACATAAATGAATGAATTACTAACGTCATGCAGAGTCTGAGGGTTTTCTGTCTATGACTTTATTGAGATCAGTTTTAAAAAGGGCAGCCAGGTTGTGCTTCTCCTTTTCATCTGAAACTAGTTTTTCCCGGTTTCAATGAAAGTCTGTGTGTGACATTATCACATCCACCAGCTTTATTTAAACAGGCAGGTGTTAAAGGGGAGTCACAGTCAGGGTCTTTTTCAATGACAGTATAACGCACCTGTGACACCACTTCTGTACATTGAAGAGTATGTTTTTGTAATGTTTTCAAATGGTTTTGCAGTTGTGGACTAAAACATGATTTTGTGTGTGAGTGAGTTTCATCATCCCAGCCAAAAACTACTTATCCAGGCTTTAAAGAGGTGAAACAAGATCTAGCATTGTCTATTTTTGGTATGGTACGGAAATTGCCAAAATAAGATGACACACCCAACAAAATAAAAGAGGACTGAAAACATAAGTAGTAAGTTGTCTAAAGCTTCATAGAACCCAGTGAAAGGGGCCACTTTAGTTCTACTTATTCTACTTCCTGGTGCTACAGAAGCCTAGAGAGGACAAACTGAGCATTGCTGGGGATATTTTTGAACTAAATTGTTTTGGTTTTATTTCCCCACCATTTGCCCATAAATAGAGGAGCTGCAGTTTGGACCTTTACCACCAAATGTTGCCAAAAATGAATACTGATTAAAAAAATGTAATGTTATTATTGTGATTTAACGACTTTGTTAAGATTTCCAAAGAAAACAATTATAACATAAGTTTAATTAAATAAAAGTCAGCCACTTTAACTAATGCTAATGGTTTCTGTAGTGTTTTTGTTTTTTTTCTGGAGTGGTACTGAGTCTGTCGGTGTGACGCCTCACCAGGGTCTTAATCCAGTCTGCATCATTGACTCATCTCGCATCACATCCCCTTTATCTGCCCCCACCGCCCGCTGCTTTCATCCATCTTTGCCGTTTCCATGGTGATGCCATTGACACAGCTCCTCTCTGGATTTGCTCCGTCCCACCTTTGGTCTAACGTTGTCTCTCTGACCTCTCCTCCTCCACAGGCCCTACTTCGAGATGAAGGCCAAGTACTATCTGCAGCTGGAGGTAAGTGTGTGGTGTAATCTACTTCCTTTTGTACACACTGACCTGCTCTGAATGTTATAAAACCAGCCTGAACTGAGGTTTCAATTGCTGCTTAAAGTGTAAAGCCTTGTATCGTAACATTCAGTGTCTGCCAACCTATATCTTAAAGATCGAATGCATATTTTTGTACCTAATCCTACACGGTTCGTTACTGTGCATTTATCTAAGCCCATTACAATTTTCACTAAGCTCTACAGAAATGAATTTAGATTTATTTTTTGACCAAAGAGGGGCAAAGGGTTCCAAAATATTGTTGCTATTGTCTGGCACCCCTCCATTTAGCACCAAAAGAATAATGAAAGTTGCAGCTCCACACACTGTGCTTTGATTAATTGAAAGAGTGAAAAGAGAAAATGGCAAAATGGTTGTCATTTCTCAAACAAAGCGTGCCTTGTTCTTGTGATTAACAGCTTCATGTTTACAGAAAAGACCAGAAATTATTCTAACTATAGCCTGTTGCACAGAAACATGGGAGGGATACTGGAAAAAGCAGGCTTTTCAAGTGAAATACTTAATTGTAATTTTATCAGTATCAGAGAAATCACATAAATAAAATATCTTTACTGTCATTGTATAACAAATTTTTAGGTTCACAAAATACTCTTTTGCAATTGTATTTATTTAAAGAAAGAATAGAAATGAAAACACATATATAACCAACCACATCCTGCTACTGTTGCACAGCTCCCTGAAAATTGCACATAAATTGATATGACTTTGAAATGAGTTCCTTTTTAGCAGCATTTCCTACATTTATGGCTCTAGAACAATCTGTCCGTGTTTTGAATGTTCTGCTCCTTCTGTCCGATGGCAACAGTTCAAACAAAGACTGCAGCAGTGTTTACAGTTGTAAACACAATGGACAAATGCAACTCATTTCTCTTCTATTCATTACGAAATACTAATTACTTATGTAGCTGTCTCTGCTGAAATTCTCCAGTGTTGTTATTTACAAAGTGCAGCTTCTTGCAGTCATTATCGTAGGCCTGAAAAACACCCATTACTGCCACCATTAGTTTGACTGGAACTGACTGATGGTGACCAAATAGCTTTGTCTTTTGGATTCTGCTATCAAAATTAAAACCACCGCATTTGCTGCCTTAACAATGAGCAGTGTTCTCTCATATGGTTCTTTATCCTCTAGAACCTGAAGAAGAATGTGGACGAGCGGCAGGCCAAACTGTCCCAGGCCAAAGCCGAGTACAAGACAGCGCTCCGGAACCTGGAGATGATTTCTGATGAGATCCACGAGAGACGGAGGAGCTCTGCCATCGGGCCTCGAGGAAGAGGGGTGGGGGCCGAGGGCGACAGCGTTTCTGGTGATGACATCTCCAGCTTTAAGATGGAGTCGGATGGGATTTCCAGTAAGTATAGATCTAGTAAGTGCTTGTAAACAGGAGTGATGTGCACATTCTGGCAACAATAGATACACAGACCACAATACATGATACATGTGCGTGCTGTCGTTGAGTGGGTAGAGATCATTAGCGAGTGAGGCAATATTTAGCTGCTAATTATTAGATTATTCCAAGCCAGTGTACTGTTTTTGAACACAAATAACATAAACATATGACCAAAAAAAAACACTAAAGATTTTGGCCTGATCAAGTATCAAAATGTATAGACCTCTGCCTGTTAGTTTTCTCCTGAAGAAATAAAAGGCCTATTAGTAAAGGTTAGATTTTAGGATTGGGGTGGTTTTTTATTGACGTCCACAGTAAGAGCTGCACAACCCAGTGACTGTGTAAAGGTCAGGTTCAGGCATAATGACATTTAGCCACGTGTAGATGCCATTTAGACTTCTGTGTTGCTTGTAGAATATTATGGGAAGAGTTGACGTCATACCTTATTTGGGAAACACACGCACATTCAAGTTAGAACATATGCATTTATTTATATATATATATATATATATATATATAATATATATAATGCATATTCATTAAGTACTTAAAAATAGGCAAAATTATTGCCTATTGAGTATTTGCATAAATATAGGCACTATTATGTGTTTACCACTTTATAATAAGGATTTTAAGAAAAAAAACTAAATTATAAAGTTATTTCATTGGTAGCTTTAGGCCTTACTTCACTATTAAGGTATTAAGATGCTGGGGTGGGTTTTCTCCAGGTACTCCAGTTTCCCCCACATCAAAACATGCTGGGCGACACCTGGTTCCCCACCGGGATATTTAAGGGATTATTATTACTAACATGTATTAATGAATTTGTTTTGAATTCAAAACAAATAATTTATTATACTTTTTTAACATTTATTCGTTTTTTGCCTTGGCTAGTCAGTCTGTGACTAGAAATGCCAAAAATGACTTTCCAATTAGCATGATTAACGCTACAGCATTAACATTAATTAGCTAGAGCGTAGCATTGGCACAACTCTGCATGAATGCAGCGTTAGCTCATGTGAAACCACTAGTCTATGTAAAACCGCTGGAGAAGAACTGTTCAAGAAGGGTTGCCTTTTTGTAAAAACACATTTGTTTTCCAGTGAAGTTCAGCAGGAAATTCTTAGAAAGTCTGTCAGATAAAAATGCTAATGGATTCCATCGATTTGTAGCGGTGGGTCAACAGAAGGGAGATAATCAAGGATATCAAGCTGTTTACTTCAAACATACACTACATGGAAATGGAAAGGAGGAAGCCAATAAAACAATGGTGGCACTTTTTCCAAGTGGCTTTACTGGGAACAACCGCCCCCATCTTTACTCTATGGCAAAAAATAGGGTAATGTCACCATAGCAACAGCAAGGCATCAGAGGTATTCAAAGCACAAAAAGATTAGAAGCTACACAGTGAGTATCTATAAGAGTCCGCTAGTAGACAGAGCTAATGCAAACGTATTACTAAGACTATAAGTGTTTCAAGCTGAAGTACCCAATTTTGTTTTTGCCCTCCCGCTCTCAGCCCCAACAGCAGTGTAGTAACCTTTCCTACTTCTTAGTAAGGTAAACCCAGACCAATTTTCCACCACAAAATACTAATTCAATGAATCTGAATTTGATCATTCTCATCTATTAAAATCCTTACTCATAAAGCCTGGATCATGTCTTAAGGTCTCGTTTTTTTTACAGATGATTCCTGTGACAATAAACTGTTGGTGATTAAACTGTCTAACTAAATGTAACAGTAAAATAATCAGGTAATGGACGTAAGTGAAAACAGCATTTCCATGTGTCTACAACTACCACAGTGCTAAAGCTAATCTTGATAAACCTAGCCTTACTCCTAACAAACCTAACTGTTTGTCTCCAGTGACCTCCGACCTCTTCGAGGACGAGCCCTGCGTCAACGGCAGCATCGCGTCGGAGGAGGACTCGGAGACCCGCTCCACCTGCAGCCTGGGCTCGTCCCCCAGCAGCCCCCAGGACCTGATGCTGTCACCGTGCCCGTTCGCCAGCATGTCCTCGTCCTCCTGTGCCTCCCCCTCGCCCTCCCCCACCCCTTCCTCGTCCTCCTCCTCGTCCTCCCCCGCTCCACCCTCCAGGCCCTGCAGTCTGGACCTGCCCAGCACCGTGTCGCTGTCGGACTTCGGCCTCATCTCTCCCGTCCTGGGGCCCCGCAGTGAGTGCAGCGGGGCCTCCTCACCTGAGTGTGACCTGGAGCGAGGTGAGCAACTGGACAAGAAATGACCTTCAGATTGTGTCAAGTAAAGTGGGACTTTTTGAAGTTGTTGTAAATAGTACTGTAGCAGTCTAAAACAACTAAAAGCTAGCTGTTCATGGTCAGTTAGTATTCTTTGTCCCTAGTAGGGTAAAGTCAAGTATCAATGACGATTCTGCTAATCAATCAGATTCTTTATTGATTCCTGAAAGCTCTGTGTGGAAAAAAGTAGTCCTATTTATACATAAAACAGTGTTTTGTCAGTGAGTCAGTTATACGCAACAGATCAAAAACACAGAATTCCTGGAGTTTAGTCCCATGGGTAGATAGATGTTTAAGCATGTTACTTGTATTTACACCTTCACATGAAATAACCTTGCAGTTATTGCGAACAGCATAATCTTTATCATGTTAAGTAAAATACTGCCAACCTTTAGAGCATTTCTTCTCCTCCTTGATTCCCTTCTTTGCTCAAATTGATTTGACATCATGACGCACAAATACGTAGGACAAAAGGCATACAATTCCAATGGATCAGAAAATTTTGAACCGGGTCCCTAGCCACCCTGTAGTGTGCTATATATGGAGTACACCATTTTCTAGTGATGTATGAATGTCTAGCAACATAATTGTAGAGCACTTACAATCATCATAAAATTAAGTGAACAGTGATGGTCACTATATGATCAAAACAGACCGAATGCTCTGAGTTTAAACCGCACAGAAAAAAGTATGATGTGAAATTGCTAACATAAAGGAAAAAAAGAAAGACCTGATGTTACTTTTATAGGATAACAAGTGCCCTGAGGGAGAGGATTACTATAGAGCTTTTTAGGTGCCCTACATTCTCAGACTAAATAAAGATGGGCTACTGTATATCTATTTACGTGCTACATTTGCTGCCACACAGGGGAAAAATACACTATACACAGATAAATGCTGTCTGAAGAAACTATTCTGGGATCTTCCCATCTGCTTCTACCTGTGCAGCTCACACCTGCTCCTCAGAAGGAGCCCATTAGTCACAGTGACACTGAGCTAAAGGCCTCACCTGCAGGAAGCAAAAACACATCTGCAGCTGCTTCACAATTCAACACGACAACAAAAATGATGAACTAGGCTGCAGACTGATCTGATGGATTAGTTTAGGCTGGGTTTGTGTGTTTACCACCTGCTCTTTTAACTATCTGGGCATCTATATATAGCTATGGGGCTGGAATCAGCAGTCAGACAGTGGAAGCAAGGTAGTTTAATTCAAATGAGCTATTTCTGACATTGTTCAAAATCAAAAACTCAAATTTATAGAATAAACTCAATGAATTAAGGCGACATCGACATTAGGGCAGTGGTGATGGAAGTACTCAATTCCTCTACTGAGGTAGAAATGTAAAAGTAATACATTCAAATTCTTAAGTGAAAGTATTAAAGTATTTGCTTTTAAATGTTCATTAAGTGTAAAAGATTAAAAGTATTTGACTTAATCATTATGCTGCTAATTAAGGTGAAGTTTACAGAGCAAAAGGAAAAGCTGGTATAATGCTGCATTCATGTGTACTTTGTAAAACTCAGCACTAGGTTTGGGTACACATTTAAAAGTGTAGCACATTTACAACAATTTTAAAAACTCAAATTTACTTATATTTGTAGTGGAGTAAAAGTCAAAGTACCCTCTTTTAAATCTAGTTAAGTTCTTGTTTGCGCCTACAATTTTTTTTTTTGGAAGAATCTGGCCAATTGGGGAAGAAACAACAGAAGACAAAAGAAAAAAAAAGTATTTATACAACAAAAATAGTGTCACAGAGGTACTTGAAGAGGCAATAACATCACCAGGTTATAGGTCTACTCAACAGAAACCAAAAACATAAGGTCACAGAAGCTAATCTATGCTAAATCTAACAGTAGCATAACCGATCTGTTCCTGTCCTTTTCAGGTGACCGGGCTGAAGGTGCCGAAGGGGATCTGGACAACGCCCCTGTCGTCAACAACAACAACAACAGTCTGACGTCTAACACCAGAAAAACTTTCAGTCTGGAGGCACGCTTCAGCTTTCTCAACCTACGGCGTCCCCGCTTGGACAAAAACACTGACAACTGCTCCCAAAAAAGTGAATCTGGGCAAACCGTCGTCTTAGTCAAAGGAGTCTGAAGGACCGAGAGACATTGAGGAAACGGTTTTCACTCAGATTCACTCAGACTTGAACAGTTCTACGCTTGATGCCCCAACTGCACTCCATTTGAAAATGGACTGTGAGTTTTGCCACAGTTGCCCTCATTCTCTTCATGAAGGACAATTGTCAAAAAGGGTTATGCAAAGACAAGATGGCTACTACTTTTTTCACTCAGGCTTCAAAAGCTTGTCACAATTGCAAAAGTGCACTAGTTTCCTGTGATGTAACTATGCCAACACTGAAGACATTGTCAAACCATGCTACTTAGCGCGCTGTACACAACGCAGAGCTGCTTAGGATTATTTGAACTTAGTCACCTGGTGATATTAAATAAACTTCTGGCTCACATGCTCTTGTTTCTGATATGACCGCAATGTTTCATCTTACAGTGACTCTTCTCCTCTATGACTTTTCTTTCTTTTTCATCTCAGAGAACCATCAAAATGACTTAAAGGCTACATTTGAATCATTTGAAGGAATTTTATGATGAAAAGTTACATAGAGTGGCTTTAAGTTACTGAACCTGTTATACACTTTTCAAACTGAAAACTACAGTCAGGTGAAATAGTTATTGCCCCCTTCTTCGAATGTTATGTTTTGTAAGTTAAAATACTAAAAATGATCTGCTTGTATAGCTAGTCTTAGCATGAGGTGTGTTGATGAACAATACCTGGTGATTAGCAGCACCTCAGGGTTTTTTTTCCTCCTCATTTTGGCATCATTTCTTTTAAAATGACGCAGTAACGTTCAAGGATTTGACTTTGAAGTGCAAAGTAAGCGATGCAAGCTAACACAGGAATGTCTTAACGCATATATGATGAGTTTTGTTGATGTGACAAGTTGTGGCGAGATACATTTTCATGAGATGGTGATGTGCCCTGACACTCAGAATTACAAAGAGAAGGGTTGTTCCCATTGTTTTATGCTAGGCAACCATCAAAACAAATCTGTGGCTATATATATTAAAATGATTCTCAAGCTACTTTTTTTTAGATAACATGTAGCTTCAAAATAAACCAAATAGATTATAAGTCATATTGGGAATATTGATATAACACTAAGACCCAGTACGATACAAAATTACACAACAAAAAAATACTATTTCACATGACTGTACTTCAAACTTGTCAGAATACTCTATACAAGAATATAACTGGACAAATGGGAGAGCGTCTTCTAATGCTAAATAGTATAGAAGTAGGTAGCTTGTTAAGACCTTGTTGCATTTGTTTTTGTGATGCAACAAATGATGAAATGAAATGCCTCTGCTTTAGCCCTTGACTATAATGCCTACAAAGCTATTACTCATTTGTATAAGCAGCTGCTACTTCATAAGAAAAGGCACCAGTAATCTTTAAGTGGCACAAAACAGTTTATACTAGGATTTATTGGTGCATTATGTCCTCTCTCCGAGCACACTCTCTTTTATTTACGTCAGTGCTTATGTAGCATGTAATAAAACAGACCGTATGTATCTCCTTGGAAGTACTTTTACAGCCACTTCAAAGATGAGACTTCATTAACTGAATCCATCATGTGTGTCCTCTTCGTCTGTCATGTAGATGGTTTTGTGATAAACTGTACGTGTCTACCTGTAAATGTCAGATGTATTTTCTGTGACAAGTTCTCACACTGCAGCTGCTGAAGATGAAAAGCTAAATAAATGTTCATCTCATTGCCATTGTGTGTTTTCTACTTTAACAGCGGGCCTAATAGTAAATAGTAATAGTAATAGTAAAAAACAAAAAATTAAAATATCTTGTTGATAAAAATTATTCATCAACAAAATTGTAGCTAACACAGCTATCATGGCTAACCTTAGATGCTAATGTAGCAAAAGGCTATTCTATTGTTTGAGAGTGAAAACTGATGGTATCAAGAGTAAAAGTGGTGCCTTGCTTTTGAAATGTTTCTAAAATCACTTACCCAAGAGCCTAAACTTTTTGGAATTTTCTGGCTTCGCATTTAAAAATAGACAGCGCACCGGTCTGGACCATGGCGCACTGTGGACTCCTCAGAATATCTTTAGCCTTTGGTACACAAGTTTAGAAATCTGGGAAAATTAAGACAGGCAAACTAAAATGGGAACAAAATATGAGATCAGCATCAAGTAAACAGAGACATAACCACCTACGCTAACTTTAGATGCTAATAATAAAAAAAAAGTACATATATGTGCTTGATCTCCCATCGGCCCATTATCCCTGCTTGCAGATTTAATCACCCTTTTCCTCTTACCTCTTAAAGCTGACTAGCACTTCTGAATGTTGTTATATGTGACATCCTCTCTGGACCTCTCTCTTCAACTGGACTGTTTTGTTTTTTCTCTTTTACCATCAACCTGAAGAACAAGACCTTAACATATGAATCAAACAGCAGAAAGGTGCACATTATTGTCTGTATTCAAAGTTTTCATTCATTTGAACAGTATAGTGCAAGTCCTGCAGGGGTAACCATGTTTCCGCCATCATTCATACATCGTCTTCTGCAACTCTTTTCTGCTGCAGACTTAAAAAACAAAACAATAACATCACTGAATAGACCGGATATAAAATAACAGCGCTTGAGTAATGAATACATGACCATTTGGCAACAGATTTGTAAAGCTACGTTTCCTCTGCAGAGCATTTCAACCTTTTAGCAGCACACTTTACTTCATTTTCTGTGAAGAACTTAGGGAAGTTACGACAATAACTATAGCTGTTGTCATGTACCATACCTCGACATAAGTGGCTGCAGGGTAAATGTCCTCATGGAGTCAGAAAACCTAAATTGCAATGTAAAAAGTGCATTAATAAAAGTAAACAGATCATGTGTACCTGGCAATACATTTTTTCTTGCTCCTTTTAACAATCATAAGAAGTGCATAAGTGTTCAGCCCACATTTACAGATGAGGCCTGTCTAAGACGTCATGAGGCCTTTCTGCAAAATCAGGCCAAGCTCAGTCATTCAGACACTATAAAACAAGTCTATTGGCTGTTATGTGGCCTTCCCTGTGGTGCTGCACTGCTGCTCCTGAGAAGAAAACACCTTCATGGTCATTTGATGAAAACTATGGAGGCTAGTTTCCCCTGATGTGATGAGATAAAGATCACCCAGTAAGTGGTCATGAGGAAAAAGCTACTTTGGAAACTGACACTGGCCCTTAAGGCAAGTCACAACAAGGTAACACAAAGCAATACAACAAGTGGTAAAACACAAAAACAAAGCAGAACATAAACAAATTGAGAGATTGAAAAAACAAGTTGAGGAAGACAAAACAGTCCAGAAAACACAAAGAAATGCAATGTTGTTTTGAGAAGAATTGTGATAACAAGTTTAGTTTTTTCTTGCTTTGCACAATTTGTTTTAGTGTTTCATAACATGTTTTTGCTTTTTCATTTTGTGTTTTAGGGATTTTTTTTTTTTTTTTGTCCAATTTAATTTTTTTTTGCAATTAGTTTTTGCTTTTGAGCTATCGTACTTTTTTTTTTTTTATAGGTTTTTTTTTGCAAGTAGTTTTTGTTTTTAGCAATTCATTTATTTTTATAGCTTTTTTGCTATTAGTTTTTGCGTTTTAGCAATTTAGTTTTTAATTTATTGTTTTTTGCAATACATTTTTGTGATTTATTTATTTTCAGCAATTACTTTTTGCGTTTTACAGCTCATTTTTGTTTTTTACTTTTTGTTGTTGTGCTTCACCATTTCTTGTTGTGATATTGTAGAAACTAGACTATCCTATTTAAGCTTGTAATGTGGTCAATAACATGACTGACATTTAAATTGGGGGGGGGAAAAACCAACATGGCACCTTTTATAAACAATAATTTGGCTTCATTTTCCCATAGCATCATAAGACCCATCAACAGTATTTAAATTCAGTCTTAGTAAAAGGAAAATGGTGATAAGTTTACTTTCCAAACTCAGGCATTTGACTTGTCAAAAGATTGCCTACTCTATCTTTAGGTCATCAGAAGACCAGACTTGACTGAACTATTTTTAGAACATTATTCATTTTTAATAATATCTCTAGGAAATCTTTTTCCAGAAAGAGCAGAAAGTAGCTTCCATTAAAAATAAAAATGTCCACTTAAACTGGCTACTTGTGACTCAAATACACCCAAATCAGTTTACCACTGATTCCTAGCTAGAATTAATTAATTAAAAAGTTACATCCATACTACATAAATGCTTAATTGGATTTTTTGCTTGAAATGCAAAATACTAATTAAACCACTAACCACTCATATTTTGTCTCTTATAATGTACTTTGACATAACCGACAGTACATTTACCGCAAGCAAAAACAAAACAGATAATACAGTCAGATACTTGTTGGCATGACTTCCACTTTAGATTTCGGCCTAGTTTTCACTCTGTTGAACGAATAATTGCTTTTTTGCTAAGCCCTATTTATTGTTTTAATGTTGCTAGATTAGACAAGCACAGTACATTCCCAAGTGAAAAAATAGTGGTAGTATAACGCAAAAGTGAATGAATATACCATGGCATATTGAAAACCTAATTAAGAAAATCATTTTGGTTGAAGTTACTCAAAGGTTCAAGTTGATTTTCAGTAAAATCATGAAAAATATTCCAGGGTTTTGCTCTATTTAGCATATTCCTGCAAACTCACGCTTTAACCCTTTTTAAATAACATTCCTTGACTATTACTGCTTGAAACCTCTTTGTGCCAACGTAATCCAACAGAGTTCAGTGCAAAGTTTGTTTCATTGAGGGGCAAGAGTTGTGTTTTGCTAAGATCATGGAGCTTGAAGGCCAGCAAAGTGTTAGTCGCTAACAGTTCCATCGGAATATGTGACTAAATGCAGATACACCACTATTTTACTAAGCTCTGTTGTGATTTTATTATGATCATTGATTGTAGGCTTTAACTGTATTCTATATTGAGTTTTGGTAATGATTCGTGTTTTTTTGTGTCTCGGAGCAGTTTCTCATTGAAGCTGGGAGACTTTAAGAGGTGCTATGCTGCTGAAGTCCAGGAAAAAGGGTCCTTCTTGTTTAGGTAGAAAGGTGGTGGGGATGACGTTGTAGATGCCCGCGGGGACGTGCTCTGCCTCCATGTAACAGAAGCCACATCTGGAGAAAGAGAAGTGGGCAGGAAATTAAACATTTTACAGCTCCGGACGAGTCTACCCAAACACAAGACGTGCATCACTAGTGTCTGGTGCGTGAGTGTTTTCTACTTATCTGTCAGTTTGGTCTGTGACGTAAAATGAGGCAATGCACCACAGGATGCTTGTTGCACTAGTTGCATTTAATGTACCCTATGTTGCTACAGTTGTGTTTACCGTCACAGTGTGAACTGCACAACTACACACACATTTCCTATGCCTCATTTGTGCATAAACAGCAGTACTTCCTACACAAATTGTTTGCACGTACTTTTCAAACATGCTAAATTGAAATGCTTTTCTAATTCCTGCAGCCTTGATCAATCAGACAGAAGACGCTAAACTCATTTATTTTCTGTGAAAAATAAACAAAAATGTCAGCCTCTTCGACCAATGAGGCTTCTCATTGACCGTGACCACAGTGAGGAACACAGACTCGACCTGAAGCTCAACTCTAATGTGAACACAGTCTAAATTGGCCAAAACCTCTACAGCTGTCATATAACACGTGGTCATGTTGCAGCTTGTAAAACTTCAACATGAGCAAAATATTTATTGCACTAGTTGTATTTACTGTTCCCTATGTAGCTACTGTTGTATTTACTGTCACAGTGTGTAGTGCACTAGATGTACTTGCAACTACAATACATGAACGACTGATCCAGGTTCATGAACCATTCTCTTAATAGTACAAGTCAATGTTTACATATCCCTACTTAGGTTTGGGCAATATCTCCATTTTTAACATAATATATTTTTGTACCAGTTCGTTTGCTGCTTAGCACAGGCTACATAACAGTTTCTTAACCTTAGCTCAATATAAATCTGCTTTTAAATGTCCACAGCTCTTTTCCATCTTTGTTTCTGTGTCAATAGAAAGCCAAGATATGAATATATATAACTATAAGGAGATATGCACAACTTTACCAAACCATTTAAATTTGATCATCGTTTTTCCCATTTCCTGAGATGTCATGGTAGTTTATGTCACATTTCTAGTGACGGTACAAAAGTGTGACTCATTCCAATTGAAACAAATGCAAAAAAAACACCAGTGACGTTAATCTTAGACCATTCAAATTAAAGTCAGCGCTGTCCTGTTCTAATTGTGTTAGGCATCCATTCCTCAGGAGAGCGAGCTGTGCTGAAGTGGAGAGTGAAAATATTTGTCAAAATCAAAATCAGAAAATCTCTCTGTACCTCTTTGTTCCTTGTTGTTCCTGTTGCATAATAACTTGGCTTTAATCCAATCAAGAATGCTGAATTATAAAACAGTTAACTCAATTTACTTTTCTAGTTATGGCTTTCTGTGTGCAAGGAAATATTACAAATGTATGTCTGAAGAAAGTTATTTGTGATTTTTTTTTTTCTAATATCCTCAGTCCAAAGTGTTATTTGCAAATTCTAGTTTTTGAAGGAATACTTGCTGAAACACTTCCAAACATGATGCTGGTACACTGGTTTAACTGAAGAGTTTAATTTTAAAAAGAGGCATACAACCAATTAGCGACTGTTTTCTGATAAGAGAACTTTCAGCTGCGAGTAACAAAAAGATTTAGTTAGTATTTTTTTTTAATTCCTTTATAATAATTTTGCTTCTTTGTAGATCACTTTTCTTCTAAACTAAGAGGATAAGCGAGCATTCATCCTAAGGTGTGTGCAGTGATAGGGCTTTACTAACTGTAGGAGCCTAAACTTATTTGTTCTTTGATATTAATTTTTGTTTGTTATTATTATATTTGGAATGCAACTGATTTGTTGTTTATGTTTGGGTTACATAATTTGTGGTAATTTTGGTTTGGTTTATGGTTAATATTGATATTTGCTATAGGTTAAAATTACTTTTCTTCAGTTTGATTTAGTAATGTTGAATTTCCCATTTATTATTCTTTGTTACTGTAATATTTTTGTTGATTTCTAAGGCTCTAGATTTTATATTGGGAAGGTAGCCCACTGTTGCATCATGGGAGCTCTACGTGGAATGGAGTCACACAGTTTTTTGACCTCTGCTCTGCCCTTGCTGTAAATGTTCACTGTTTATTGTTTTGTCCTACTCACTAAAAAAGTTTTAACTGCACTTTGGTCTCCCCGGCATTTATTGAAGTTGTGGAGTTTCGGACCTTTTGAGACATTCTATGGGCGCAGTGAGTCGAGCTGGTTTCATTTAACTTGAGAAAGTACACTAACAATGAGAAATTAAACAGAGAGTGCAAATGCTGGGCAGGCGGTCGTATGTAAAATAAGAAAATATGGCATCCTTTTGTTAAATGCAGGCAACCCATTTATATCTTTTATTATTTACTAGTCACTGAATCAAAAGTTGGAAAAGAGTCAAATAAACCATCATTTCCAGTGTCTGTGTGTACCTTTCAAACAGGCGAAAATGACACGCTATTCTAACTCCTGCAGCCTTGACAAATGAGATAGAAGACGCTAAATTAATTTATTTGCCTTGAATTTTGCGAACTCCAGAAAAAAAAAAAATCAGCCTCTTCGACCAATGAGACTTTTCACTGACCGTGACCTCAGTGACGAACACGGAGTCGACCTGAGGCTCAGCTCTAATGTGAACACAGTCTAAATTCGTCAGAAAAGTTTAAGCTGAAATTGCTGCCGTAGAGTCTTGTTCTGGTGGAATTAGAGTGACCCGACACTGATATGATGATCCTATACCTGTAGTCTCCACTGTTCTTCTTTTGGAAGCCCGCTGCTCCTGGATCACTCACTGTGGACACTGTGACCATCTCAAACCCAACACTGTACTGTCTGCAGACATGAGAGAAATGCAGAGTCAACAACAAGGCATATCCTACTGTTCAGAACACACTCACATCATTTATTAATTACGTTTTCTGCTTGCAGCATAGTAAAGCTTTTATACACTTTAAATCTAGTGTCCCTTTAACACTTCCCTGACCTCTTTTACTGCATTATGGTTATTTAAGAGCTCAGTTACTGTGGTTACTGAAAACTGTGAATAATGGAACGAATAAAATGCAGTGCAGAGCGTACTTTATCATAACATTGTTAAATAATTGTTCTCAATATCAAACTGTGTGAAATGTGTGTGAAAAAAACTATATTTTTAATTTCACAGTCTGGGGCAATGTAATGTATGTGTCCGTGTTTGTATGTGAAGTCACCAGATAAACATATACTCTGGCAGCATAAAACTTTCATTAACCCATATTACTGGGTCTGGACAGTAAGAGATTAAATAGAAGTAACTGATTCCTCGTAATTCTCAGCACAAGGAGACAAGAGCAATGATAATACCTTTGTGTTATGTGTGGCTGCTAATGGGGCCAGTCAAGACACATTTTATAACAAATAAGAAGGCCTTTACAACTTTAAAAGCTACTTGCACCATTTGCATGTTATGGTTTTCTTTTTTTTCAGTTCATGTCCAAATTAGATCCTTTATGATGGAGGCTGATCTAAATGTCTTCGGTTATTTTTGGGCACACTTAACCACTCTATGTAGCCGCAGAGGAGTTCCAATACCACATGAAGGATGATAGTACGCCCCCCCTCACTATTGTGATACGATAACTGTACAGTGTGCCTCACCTGGAGCCTCTGAGCTCGATGAGCAGTGGTCCAGACCGCTCTAAGTTGATCTGGTAGATAGGGTTGTGTTTGTATGAATCCTTATAGTTTCCACAGCCCCCTGCACTGGGACCCTTCCACTGGCCGTTAATCTGTTCAGAGAGACACGGTCGCAACCATGAACAATGACATTTAGTTATTCATATGTGCATCTCTGTGGAAAGAATCTTATGTTACATCGGTGTTATATGTAACTATGGTTGCCACATACCAATACTAATACTTATTATCCTTCTTCTCAATATAGCACTGGAAATATTTTATCATAAGTAAAGATCAAACTGCAAATGATACTCTTAAACTAGTCACTTTAAAGTGTGCTCAATTGTTGAATCATACCCATTCTGGAAAAAGTGTTATGGTAATATTTATATGTTCTACAGTGGTCTACATATTACAGAAATATGAACTGTCTGACATAACACCATACCTTATTCATTAGTGTAAATAACGACCAGAAAGCTACCATTAAAAAGTGAAAACTTTTCAAAAGACTCATAGTGTAATAAAATGACACAATAAAATAATAAGTTTTTTTGCACACAAAAAAATGAAAACAGTGGAAAACCATACCCTTTTGACATGTGTAAAGGGATTTGGTATCTTTGAAAAGCTGGATTTGCAGACAGAGTAGACCTACCGAGAGAAAAAAAAAATCAAAGGTTTTAGAAAACAATATTCCAGCCTAAAGAAAAATAAATAAATAAACTGGAATCTTTGCAATGGCTGAAGCTATTATGTGTGGTTGCTGAGGCTGAAATTGAGTTGAACTGAGAAATAAATAAGTTTAAACATTTTGTATTACATTTAAGGAAACTAAACAAGGCTGAACGAAGCTTGAAGAAGAAGAAAAAGAAGTTAAAGACAGTTGAAAGAAGATTTTTAGATTTTAAACTCAGATAAAGATGTGTTGAATAAAGTTCGAAAATCAAAATTATTATCCTTAGCTCAAAAAAAAAAACCCACCAAGCATCTGTTAAAACAATTAGCAATTAACTAAAACAGTGAAAGTGTGAATGACTTGAAGGCCTCAAATAAAAGACTTTAACATGAAAACAGTACATCAGCTCTGAAATACATCTGAACTATGACATGATTCTGCTCAACATGTGGATGTATGAATCCTACATATTTAATGAAAAATAATGAATTAAGCAGAAATAAGTAAAGAAAGTTAAAGACAGGTTAACAGTTAAGTTAAATATATGTTGGAATAAGACAAAGCTCATCATAAGGAAACTTGAAAAAGCTGAAAACAAGTGAATACAAAGTGAACATAATGGGTCAGCTTCCTGCAAAACAGCTGAAAATGTTGAATAGGGTTGAAAGAAGTTGAATGGTTTTGTAAATGTAAAATGTAGGCATAACCTGTCAGATACCTTAATATTTTTGTATGAAAATTCTAGTTTCACTAATAAAAGCTTATTTTTCTGTTTATTATTTGTCGTTAAGAATCCTTTGAACTAATTCGAGCAAACACGCTTCAGCTCGCTGCTTTGATCTCTGTTCGGAGCCTCTCTGAATCAATTCTTCTCAACACGTTTCACAGAGAAATGCTGACATGAGCTTTTTCTAGGAAGAGAAGTGAGCGAAAACAAGCCGAAGTTACGGCAGATTAAGATCAGGATTGTCAGCTATGTTTCTTCATGCCAAATGTTACCTAATGTTTCTCTATCTTTACTTTATGTCACGAGTTACAACAATAACACATGCACGGATTTTTATTCTCAAAGTACAGTTTGTAAGATGACTGTCTAAAAGAAGAAGAGGCTGTTAATTCAAAAAGTTTGTCGCATTAAGGTTCTATTTGGAAAAGGCAGCATTATACGTTTATTATTCTTAAAGCATTTGGGAATTCACAAGTTGTCCCTTTGTCTCGCTCTCTGTGGTTTCGTTTTTTTTTAAAAGGCTGGGGTTTTTTTTGGATTTCCCCCTTGTCCTGATGTCTGAGGACAGGGGTTGTAATTTTGTACAGTCGGTAGAGCCTTTTGAGGCAACTGTAGATGTGATCTTGGATTATAGTCTATAACCTAAATTGAACTGAACTGAATTAGGCTGTTTATCACAAAAAAACAAGACCAGTGTGGGCATGAGTGAAAGCATAAAAGAACACAGTAGTTTGCCTTTTTGTTGGGTGGTCTGCTTCCCATAAAGAGGGCACAAGATTAACTGAGATAAGAGTTAATGGGTGAAATTCCAACCTATAATCAAAAAAGGAAAATAAAAGGTACTATTTTGGATCTAAGGGAAAAATGCCAAAATATGATTATTTAAAAACGCTTCAAAACTCTTTTGACAATGTAAACCCCAGCAGAAGCAAGCCAATCCAAACTGGACCATATTACACACAAGCTTTAACATTTAGAGCTAGTATTAGTAAAACTGTCTAGTGATTTTTATTAATTTATAAAATTGAATGTATGTAATATTTGTAATGTAATGTAGGGCCTTACCCGCAGTGTGTAGTTAATGGTGTTCTGTTTCTCGTACTGGGACACCACCAGTGTGAAGGTGTGTGTCCCAGCGCTCGTCAGCTTGATCTTTGTCAGGTAGTGGGGGCTGTTGATGCGGATGCCATCGATGTAGGGAGGGGGGTCGGCTGTGGAAAAGAAAAGTGAGTGATTTATTACAAACACAATACAGTACTACCTATATTACAATCAGTAAGTAAATCCATTAAATCTTACCGGGATAATAGACCTTTTTGCCATCGTTTTTGTAAACAACCAGAGTGATAAATTCTCTGTTTTGTGCAAAATCATCCTGGAATTAGAGAAAAAAACATTCAAACAAATATAAATGTTTGTGTTATTTTTGTTCTTTTTTTCGTCCTAATCCACACCATAAAAATGGAACAAAAATATAATGGATTTTGGTGTTAAATTCAAAAGTATATGGGAGATTAGTCTAATACCTATTCCATACACTTAATTAATGAGCAGCCCCAGAAAAAGTGAAAATGATTGGCAATCTTTCTTTCTCCCATTTCTCTTTCACGTATGCTGTATTATCTCCTTGTAAAAATTCTTTAATTGATCGAGAACTTGTATGTACCGAATTGTGATCTGTTTTAGTACAGTTCCACAACAAGTTGCCTTACCTTATCAGTAATGTGTCTGGTGAGTAGAACCCACACAGCAGCGCCACCTGCTGGACACTGGACCTCAAGCCTGTACTGGGGATTGTTGGCCAAACTGTAAACATCCTTTACAGGTCCTTGCTTTCCATCCCAGCTACTGCAGAAGGTAAATGAATCACACAGAGGCTTTAGAAACTCAATTCTGACTCAACTCAAAAATGATTTAAAATAAAGAAGAAAGGCCCATATGAACAAACCTGTGGATGCAGGAGGACTCTTTGAACAGCGCCGGGTTCCAGCTCAGGTAGATGACATCGTAGTACTGGCACAGGTCCTCCCATGCAATCCAAAACACACCTGGAGAACAACACAAAATATTTATCATCAATAAAGAAAAAATGTTGTATTTCTTAATGTTGTATTTCTTAGCTGGTGGTTTGGTTTGAAAAGTGGATACCATTATCAAACTTCTGTGCGGTCTTAGGGTCAAAGTTGAGGTATTTAAGGAGATCCGGAGTCCAGTTTTTCTCGTCGCGCTCACTGAAACGTCCTTTCCACCGAAGATGACTCCAGGGATTCTTCAACTGCAGGAAACGCATTCCCTAAAAATGGGGTATTATTTTTATTTTTCAAAGGCTAAATAAAAAAACTAAATCTGTGTGCTTTTACAAACTGCATTTTGACACATCACATTAGAAATTATTTTGTTGTTTTTTCCTCATACTTCAGTAGGTTTGGCCATTTTTTGAAAAACAGTATCTGCCACTGTGATACAGTCTATATCGTCCATATTTTCAGTTATGTCAGTGATAATATGACAATAAAAAGTCAAGAAGAAGAAGAAATTACACACATCAAACTGCTGAAAACCTTTAATTTTTATCTAAGGCTGTTATAAAAGCTAACTGTCACTCACATTCTCCAACATCTTATTTTATTATACACTTTACAAAATAAAATATTAAGCTGACTCACCAGAGATACTGAAAAAACAAACAATTGATCTGCTGCTGAAGGCCATATAGCAAAAATCTAAAAAACCACTCCAGTGCTTAGTCTGGTGCAATTTCAGATGAAACTAACTAAAAAGACAATCCAAATGGAGTTTATTTATGTTTTTTAGTTTAGTTAATAAGTATGTTTCATCAATTTATGCGTTAGAAATTGATTTTTTTTCTGATATTGTTTTCTGTACACTGTTTTATACCTGCCCTGATGATGATATCAACTGTAACAAAATTTTCAATGTCAAAACTGACCAATAAAACAAATGCAGACGTTTTTGTTCAAGAAATAGAATGAATTTCTTGAAAGCAAAGACTATCTTTATTCTAACCACGTTGCAAAAAGTTCCGGTGTCAGTTCAGAAAATATCCGCACTTGATTAAGAGGCTTACCTTGTACTCCCTGATGTCAAGGACAGCATAGGCATGTGTTGGCACTAAACCCCATCGCTCCCCTTCCTCCTCTGTCATCACTCCTGTTGCCGTGGTGATGAGGACGTCGCCTCTGTGAAATCTAAAAAACAACAGGGGCAAACGGATATGCAATATTAATACAATGTACTCACAGGAAATCTTGGCTATAAGCAGCTAACTATTTTCTTTAGCAGATATCACATGACAAGGTAATGACTAAGTCTAGTTCAATAAATGAAGTCTGTTTATTACTCGTGGTTTGTTTATATATCTGTAAGTAAATATCAGTGTGTCTTTGAGTTGGGCAAATAATGGACATTTTCTCTACAAATAGATAAAGGATGAACGTCTTTCATTACTTAATTTACATTTCCAATATGTCAGTGAGTATGTGTCCATGGTGGTCTCACCTCTGGTACAGCATGCGGAAGGTGCCGTCCTTACTGAACGACTGATTGTCTGAATGCATAGCGATGCGCTCAGGGATCCATCCTGTGAGCGCATGGAGATCAATATTCTAAAACAATGAAAAACTACGTATTAGCAACATTTTATTTATCATGTATTTTGCTAGGTTTGTGGGTCAACAGTTAATATTTTGACATTCAAAGCTCCACCGGCTGATTTTCTTTTTGCCGTCCCTTTCTCAGATTCCCCTCTTAGCTCAAAAGCAGCCTAGGGACCTCTCCTGCTTTTCTTTTGGTAAGAAAATAAAACCTGACCAATTTTTCCTCCGCAAAAAACTATAGTTTAGCGTTAGCTTAGCTGCAACATCAGTGTCAAAACTGCAATCATCTCCTCCTCATTAAACATTACAATACTTTAAAAGACATTCACCACTGACTATACGCTTAATCAGCAGATATTAAACTTCCTAGAACATCATATGAACAGCTGGTGTAGACCAATGGGAGCGCTCCTTTTTCGAGCATGTGATTTGTACAAGCATGTGATTGGTCAAGGGTTTCCGTTCCTGAAAAGAAGTTCTCATCTTTTTTTTCCACAAATAAATTTTTTTACAATTTACTATATGTGGTTTAAAGCATTTGGTACAGTGAAGGTACAGTTTGGAGGCTGTTTTTTTTTTTTTTTTTTTTTACTGCACTGTGTATCTACACATAGACAACTATTCACACTCATATTCATCCCTTGGGGGAAAGCTTAGACTTACTAATCCACCTAGTTCCAGTTAAAATTATGCAGAACTGTACCACACTGTACCACACTTTAACGAGTTACTGGGTAAACAAAATAATCCTTTATACTGATGTCCATTGACCGAGACCCACCGAGTTGGAGCCGGGGAAGTCGTACCCTCCCATCACCTTCATGTAGGCCTTCTCTATGAGCGACACCCACAGCTCATTCTTGTTGCTGGAATAAGAACACAGCAGCTCTCCGTTCCGATCTACTGGCAAGAAGTCATCGATGATAACCTAGAACCGAAACAGAGACGGCCATTTTGAAAAATATTCTGCAATTCGGAGCAGATTTCCAACCTAATAGTTTAAGATTTCCTTTTCTTCACGTTATACCTTTCTGGAAACTCCATTGATGTGAAGTTTGACCATGTATTTCCCACAGGGATTATACTCAGGCTCCCCTCTTCTGTTCTGAGGATAAATGATGCTAAAAGACAAACAAAAGCGATGTGGGTTTTAGTGTGAACTGCAGAGATGCCGTTCCAATATGGCGTGAAATTCCATATTCAAGCAATACCTGGTGATAAGTTTCTTATTGTAGCGCCTCTCATAGGCCGCACTAATAGCTAGCGATGCCACGAAAGAACAGTCAGAAACCACTGTCTGGAAAATAAAGAATTACATTAAATAATCTGTCATGAAGAAAGGAATGACAAACAGGTTTAGGCTGAATATCTACAAAAATACACACATCTCATTTGTGTGCAGACAAGAGAACTTTTTTTTTACAGACTATTTACTATGAATATCTAATATAAAAGTGGCAACATCTTTTTGAGAATATCTGGATGTTACCACAGACGGTGACTGAGAAGGGCATGAAAAGTGAAATATATGCATGCCATTTACTATTTACCATTTCTTGATTTTCATTTTAACCTTACCATTGTGCATTTGTCTTCTAGGTTGGAAAGAAATTCAACTAAAGCATGAATCAATTAATTTTATTTGGCCTTTGTCTAGTAAGTATTTTGATTTTGTCCACTTACATTATTTCTAATTATTATTAAGCTTATTTTGTGTTATTTACAACACATTTGCATATGTTTACTTTTCATAGTAATTTGTTTAAGTATCTTTGTTTATTGTTCAGCACTTTAGATTATTTTTGTAGTATTTCTCCCTCTCTGCGTAAACTATGGGCACCTAAGGTATAAGTATGGTGTATATCCACAGGACCAGAATGCACCTGGGTGCACCTATGGTTTTTTACCAGTCAGTCAGTCAGACAGCCACGAGCAGGAGATGCAAAATTAGTTTGTTTGCCTGCAAAAGACTGAAATAAACTCAATAAACACCTTCTGTGGCATGGACAATGGATTATTTTCACTGCATAAACCACAACCCATGGTGCATCTTAGTGATTATTTGAGATATGTTGGCGTTAAGATCGATTGATTTTGATTTCATTTGATTTTTGAGTCACCACTCATGTTCTTTGGGATGTTAAGTGTGTGATTGTGTGTGACGATGTGTTCTTGAGAATGTGAATGTGAAGTGGGTCTGTGTATTAAGCAAATCCAATCTCAGATAAGCAACATATAACTTTCATTATTGATGTAAAAATGTAACGTGTAATACCCACTTACTCCATCAATTAGATTTATAAAGTGTAAGGTGCTGCTAACAGCACTTAGTGATCATTAGCAGGTGTGTGTGGCTCTGTGCCACGTATTCGTTCATCTCACCTGCTTGATACTGAAGCTCGACACAGACATGATCATCGTGGGGTTGTTGCAGATCTCATCTGGTCGAACCCAGCGCGAAAAGATGGCCTTCTGTTTCGGCGACAGGGCTAGTTTACCTGCTTTGTCCCTTGTGAGAAAACAAAATGTTATTGTGTATATTAAATTGTCTAAGATAAGCGGATCATTCATTATGATGATAACAAGGTTTAGATTGAAGATTGAGGTCAGACTCACGAGAAAGGGACGGGGAAGGCAAAACGCTCCTTCAGATCCACGCTCATGAAGGGCACATAGGCTATGCCATTGATTGTAGATGTCGCCCTGAAAATAAAGAGGAATACTATTAGTAAATCATGGAGAGAATTGGATAATTTATTGTTTAATTAGAACAAGCACAAAGACCAATAACAGAGTTATATATGTACAACAGAAGGTGTTTGTATTATAACCTTCCATTTGACAGGCATTTATTGGTTATTTTTAAAATAAATTGTCCAATCAGAGCCTTAAATCAGACTGTTGTGTAACCAAATAAAAAGTTCAAACAAACTCTTTTTGATCTCGTTTTGACCTGATTTAGTCCTTGTTTTAGTCCTTGTTCCCACCTGAATTTAGTCCTGATTTAGTGCTTGGTTTAGTTCTGGTTCAGTCTTTTAGTTTTAATTTAGTCCTAGTTTCGATTAGTAGAATTTACTCCAGAGTCTTGTGTTTCCCTATCCATTTTAATTCTCCTGGAGGGCTCACCTGAGTACTTCTATTTCGTCAGACGTGTACTTCTGACCTTGGGGCTCACAGGACTGAACGGCTCGAACAGGCTGAGGCTGCGGCCGATCATGAAGCGAAAACTCTGGACCTAAAGGGAAAAACTGACGAACTGGCCCAGAACTTCCACCAGTGGCAGGCCTCGTACCAGAGAGGCCGGACTTGTCCTGAGCTGCTGCAGCAGATTTGGACTGGGATTCTTTCAAACCCTCCGCCCTGACAAAGCACATAAGAAAGAATATCATGGTAAGAACAAAATTAATAGAATCAGATTACAATGACAAAAAAGCTGTAGAGCTTAATGTGTTGAAAAGGCATTTGAAAACAGTTTGCCTTAGAATGCACATGAATTCTGTGAAAACCAATATTATTTGCATTCCTTTCACACCACTTAGGCCTATCCCAGTTTTCCTTTTGGTTTGGATCCAGAGACATGGAACTACAGCGGATCTATTCAGTGGCAATTTATATAATGCTTCATGAAAACCAAACAGCCCTGAAGGAACTGTTTGTAGGTCTTGGTCAGCCTTCTGTCCAACAGTTATTTTATGACTCCAGCCACTGACTCATCAGGGATCAGTCCTGCTTCAGTTTGCTCTGTACTCTACAACCCAACCACGACACAGAGCAATGAGACCCTGCACTTCTGTGAATGTCTACAGCTCTGGCAAATGTGCATGGCTATAAATGTATTTACTTTCAACAAAATTGGGCAAATACAAGTAATAGCCATCTGTCTCTTTCCAACAATAAAACTGATTTTTTTACATAATGTCCCCAAGAAAAATAAAGTGAAATAAAACTATGTCAGACGCACATCAAACATTCATTCAAACATGCTTCAGTTCACCCCCTCAGAGTGTGGGTTGCCTTTGTGCCACATCTTCAAAATGTGTGTACGCCTGGTCAGAGCTGGCATATTGCTACACAGTTTCATGTCTAGCTGGACGTTATAAATGCCAAACTTTGTCATGGAAAGTGCTGAACGTGGGTTTCAGCCCTGATTTTGTGTGCACATAAGCTTAATAAAAGAGGTCCCTGGATGCTAGCAGGAGCATTGGATTTCACATAGTGTACAGTGCAAGAAACAAAACAGTTTTTTCTGAATTGAACGAATACAATTTTATAAAATGTACCTGTCTAAGGCCTGCCGCGCTAATTGCTTCAGCTTGTTCTGCAGCACCTGGTCCGATGTCTCATTTGACTGTTGCAAGCAGAAAAAGAGAAATTATATATAACACATGAATCTGAAAATTTGAGCATTAGATAAGGTAGGTATTTAGACTACATACCGTTTTGATACACAACTCCACGGCCTGAGTGTAAAGTTCAATGGCCTCATCATCACTGCCCTTCTCATCCTCTTCAAAGGCCTGAGTGACAAGAAAATGGGCCCGCTCTAAGTCCACCTGCTGCCTGGATTTAAGAGGGTCGCTCTTCTGGGCCTTAACTGGAATCAAATATTAAGGGGTAGATATTTTAACATTACAACATTCAAAATTGACAAAAGAAATTCTACAGAAATAATACAGTATTATTGAGGAAAAAGTTTTCCAATATTCATACTGTTTCATTATTTACTGTCTTGCTTTTGTGATCCCTTTGAGGCAATTGTTGATGTAATACTGGGCTATACAAATAAAACTGAATTGAACTGACGATCTAACTTGCTATATATACTATAAAATATGCTGTACTTTAGTAATTGTTATACGTTTGGCCAAATAAAAATTAAAGGTCCAAAAAGTCAAAGTCACCTTACAGGAACAAACACTAAAACTAAGCATTTTTTATTCAGGTTAAGGGGTATACCTATGGATGTGTTATAATAAATGAGAGATGTTTTGGGTCAATTTATAAGTTTTGTGGATGTTTGAATGAAGAACATAATAAAAAGCAGCCTTAGGTCAAAATTAAATCATATACATATAAAATTATATGCAAGACACTTGAACTGATTGTAGTTTTTGAAGTTTTAGAAGTCTCTTTACAGCTATAGTTATTTTAAAGTAAACCAAAAAAAGAAAAGAATATGCAAAAAGAGTTGACTGAAAATCTTTATCAAAGTAGTGTATCAACAATTGTGTAGTCAGTAAAAATGGTCTGATTATTTATTCTTAAGGATACAAGCAGCACCGGATCTGATGTCAAAGGTGCAGATCGACATACTTTAGTCCTTTATACTATCTAGATCAAGGGCAGTCACTGCCTTACAAAAAAAAAAAAAAAGGACACTCCCACACCGGCTGCGGTCACACTCATCTGTACACACACCCAAAGAAGCAGCCGAGTCATGGAAACAAGTGCTCATGAGGAAGAAAACTTTTCCACAGGTCTGCTCAAAAGGGGCCTTGTACAATGTTTTACTACATACAGTACCATTCAAACAGCTACTTTATTCAACATTTACCTGCATCGTGAAGGGCCTGTACACGATCCAAGTACTCATTCACTTTGTTCTGGATCCCCTCCAGTTTGGATCCTGCCATTGCAGCATATAAAAGGGCCTGGGCTGCCTCCTACATACAAGAAACATAACAAGCATATCAGAAAAAGCAGACCTAAAACATGAATAGTATATTCATTACAGCAGTAACAGTTCAGGTCTGAAGTGTGCAGTTACAGTAAAGGTCTTTCATAAATGGTGGAAGCATTATAGTGGTCCATACACATTGGATTTGAGATAAAGTAGCTTCAGCCAACAAAAGACAACAAAATGGTGGCAATTTTCAAATACATTTTGGAAGTTTGGGTTATTTATAATAACTCTACATTTGCTATTCATCAGTCGTCACTATTATCAGTCTATATTCAGTTAAGCACTGTTTAAGTCATTTGTATGTTAACAGGACCTGGCAAAGGTAAGAACTAAAAGTAAAAAACACAGGTAAACACTGACAGCGAGAGCCACAGAAGAGATAGTTGGTTAGTAGTTAGTTGTTATAGGCGCACACATACCTTATAATAAAACACAGCCTCGTTATATTTCCCATTCTGGTCGTAAGTAACAGCTGTTTGGGCAAATTTGACAGCGTCGTGCTCCAGCGCCGTGCAGTCCATCCTCAGGACAAGTCCACTCAGTGACAGGCTATTGAAGCTAGCCGACCGCTCTCTGTTGTAAAACTTACAAAATGTCTATCTCTCACCGGTGTCAAGGTTATTGGTTAAAACTAAAAACAGCATATTGGCGATATTCCCATTGGTTTAGAGCCATTAGTAAGCCTCAGTCAGCCTAAAACGAGTCCACAACTATTTGACAACTAGCGGATACCAAAACAACCACGGCGTTTCCGGTAAGTCTACTCGCGCGTGCGCAGTTGAGCTTCTCGTGCGTTTCCCTTTTGTCCGTATTTTTATTTTTTCAACTTAAACCTCCTAAAACGTTTCATGCACGTCATTTTATGTGACAGATCTGTAAGTATGCTTTAAAATGCTATAAGTAAAATAATAATATAATAATAATAATAATAATAAGTATTGTTATCTGTTGACATATATGCCCGCAGGTTATCTTTTATGGATGTTTATAGGCTAGTTGATAAGCCCATTGCAACAAATACGCATTATGATGGGCCCAGATATTAAAAAGTTTTTAAGTTTTAAGTTTTTTGTTGGACGGGTTAAAAATAAATATAGGTCTATTATCACCTCTTACACAGTCCACTCTTTCTCCCATGGTGTAAAAACATGGATCTTGAGCAGGAAATATAATAATTTCTAAACTAGTGCGAGGTTAGCCAATATGACGGAAAAACACCTTTTACCCACGCTTCATTTTAGTTAAAAAATAAATAAATAAAAAAATCTAATGGTTAAAGCTGGAAGCGTCTAGTGATGTTTAAAATAAATAAGGGTTGAATATTAAAAAGATGAAGATGATTATAACATAACCTTTAACTTGATGAGAGACAAAAACTAGCAGCAGGTACAGGGATGGATTTTACTCTGTTATTATTATTGTCTGTGTCTCTGTTTAAAATATCTTCTGCTTTAATTAATAATGTAATGCAATGTAAAAAGCAAAAAAAAACTGCCAGTCCTGTGTCTACGTACAATGAAAAAGCTATTATATTTCTTTACACAAGAAAGGAAAGATTTATAAAAAATGAAATAAAATGGCACATGAATATGAATATAGTCCCATGCATTTTTGCCCTGCTTATTGCCAGCAGCCGTCCAAGCAGAAAAGCCTTCCCCAGACACATCCTCCAACTCTTCTGGGGAAGAACATGGTGTTTCCAAGCCAGCCCAGAGATATAGTGTCCTGGGTCTTTTCCAGGACCTGCTCCCAGTGGGACATGCCTGGAAGACCTCGCCAGAAAGTCCAGATTAGAAGACTAACTCTTTTCTTTGACAAATCCACTTCTCTCTTAGATGGCAGGCAAATGGTGTCCATCCAGCATCACAGTCTTCACTGACGGAAATTGCACAATCAGTTAAGTCATTTGGCGGGACTTTCCATTTGCTGAGGGGAAGATCTTAATTAGATCAAGGCTTATAGAGTTCACAGATGATGTGTTAGCTTTGGTTAAATGTGTCTTACGCGGTGGCGGGATCCAGTTTTCTTCCGTCAGCCCATTTCCAGAAGCTACCGTTATACCTCAGACCAATCCAGTATCCATGACTTCCCTCTTGGTGCCAGCTGTTTTTACAGATGAAATCCTACATACGAACAGAGTGTTTTTTTCACATTTTACACAATGCCTCATGTTGTTTATTATTGGGTTTATAGCAACTTCAAATTCACTCTTAAACACTTTTGGAATGGCTTTAACAGAAAGTATCTATCATAGCGTTAAAAAACACTGATATGGTTTTACTCTGTTCCTTCCTCCTTTTGCTCTTCTTTGCTGAGTTAATTCATCGTGACCTGTATTTGGTCTGAAAGTTCAAACTATCCCTGAATGTGTTTTCACACCACCAAAAACTGGTACAAACCATGGTGACTGGAGCTTTTACCCTTGCGTATTTGGTTCAGATTAATGGTCAAGGTCTATAGCCAGTCCAATAATCATGTTCATGTTTAGATTTAAAACTAAATCATTACCCATTCTTTCGCTGGAGAATGTAATGAAACCAATGTTCCTCCTTTTTTTTGGCAGTAGTCACTAGCTCCATCGTAGTCTTTATTTTCATCATGCTGCTGAGCATTAACCACCAAATAGCATAGACCGTTTGCACTCAACCAGCCGTTCAGACAAGGTCGACACTTTCTCGCTGGTAAAAAGAAAAAAAGAGGGAGAGCAACAATTAATTAGTGTGTAAATTAATAGTTTATGACTAGAGTGGCAGAGAACTTCTTTTTACTTTTATTTGTATCCGTCACATAGCAGTAGGTATCGATTGCCCATTGGGATCGAGAAAGATTGTAATCCACCAGGATTCTTTTTAAGGCTCTGTTTTTGGTCTCCAGGTCCTTGATTTGAGCCATCAGCCTCTGAGCTTCTGTTTGGTTGATCAGTGAAGTATTTGTCAGGTTTAGTAGTGGTGAGCTGATGAGCTGCTGGAACACTGGATCCTGATTTTTTGTGCCCACTACAACAAACAAGGAAAGAAAACTGTTTGTGAGCTACATAAAGAACTACTCTAGAACTAGAAGTTTGGGAAAAAGTAAGTGTTAAAGTATTAACTTGCATATTATACCTTGGCACTTTGCCTAAAAGAGATTTCTGTTTTTTCTTAACATCAAGTTAAAGGTTTACAAATTAACAGCAGCAACATAACTTTTTTTATTTTGGCATCAATCTTTGCAATCCCTTAATTATATTCTGTAAATATCCTATATGCTCCAAACAGTTAAATGGACATTCATTTAGGATCCCAATCTGGGAGTGTGCTGATAGCTGCGGTACACCCAGATCGGAGAAAATGACAGAAGAAATGGAACCATATTTACTACTGTAAATAGAACCAGTGAAAAATGGATTTCAAACACAAAACATCTAAATCACAAAGCTAAATTAATGTCCATTTAACTGTTTGGAGCATATAGGATATTTACAGAATATAATTAAGGGATTGCAAAGATTGATGCCAAAATAAAGCCATGTAAATACCCTCTAAGTTCTAAGTTTACCTTATTATGACGATAATACAACCTGCAATTTTTGTATTAGTTATTTTGATGGATTTTGATTTGAATGATTTATTTTGGTAAATTTACAATACAACACATACAATTACAATAGAATCAAATCTACAATCAAATAGATAACCAAAAAAGGAATAGGCTGAAGCCAAGGCTTCTATTCACCTACCCTATTTACTCCACATACTACCTAGAGAGTCAGCAAAAAAAACAAATAAAGACAAAAACATTTCTACGTGATCACACGATACTGTACATAGTGCGTGTACATCTTATCATGAACTCACATTTTATATAGGATTAACAAAATAATCATTAATAATTTTCCTTTTTAAAGCTCTTTTGAAGTTTACCAGAGAAGTACATAATTTGAAATCATCATTTAGTCCATTCCATAGTTTCACACCTGTTACTGAAACACATCTGGATTTTACATTAGTTCTTTCTTTGGCACATTCAAAAAGAAACAGACCTCTTAAATTATATTTACCCTCTCTTAACTTGAATAATTTCCGAATACCAGAAGGAAGACTTTTGTTTAATGCTCTGTACATTATTTCCAATATTGTTATATAATCAATATCCCTGAATATCAAAGTATTAGTTTGAATGAAGACTTTGTTAGTTGATTCACGATATCCTACTTTATTAATGAGTCTAATAGCTCTTTTTTGTTTTTAACTAACATGTCTATGTTTGTTTTATTTGCATTACCCCATATTTCTGAACAATATGACAGATAGGGCATAACCAATGAGGAATATATAATATACAAGCCTTTTTTACTTATCACATCTTTTGTTTTAAACAATATTCCAACAGATTTTGCTACCTTGTTTCTTATATCTTCAATATGTTTATTATCTACGATCACACCTAAGAATTTGGATTTGGTTTCACAGTCTCTTTTAATTTCAACTCCTGTTAACTTTACATTACTATGTCCTTTTACAAGAAAATATCATAAATTTGGTTTTATTTTCATTTAAGGATAACTTATTATGGTCGAACCACTTTTTTAACACAGCTAATTCTTTCTCCACCGATTGCAATAATTCAGCCACAGCAAACATAATACATTTCAAAATAGTGGATACTGTAAAAATGTCATTTAAATAAAGTAGCTAAATAAAGGCCACATATTACTGTTTCAAATTGTGACTGTGTATTGTTACTTAAATAGCTCTAGTTATTAACACTAATAATTATTGTTTTGTTTGGTTTTTTTTTTCATTTTATTGCGTGTCCTCAGTATCCACTGCTTTTTATGTAGAATAATTTCTGCTACAATTTATTAAATTCATCAAAACTAACTAAAATGAATTAATGTTATTATTCCATATATGACCCTATACTGTACCAGCTCCAGAGTAAACATATTATTCTAATCTTGCACAATCTGTAATAAGTGGATTGATAGTTCATGTACTTACTGATCAAAGACACTCCAAGAGCCACTGCGGCTAAGGCAAGAAGCCATGCAACAACATTAGACACAAGCGTAGGAAACAGTAAACGGCAGCGACGTTTCTCTGTGAATTGAAGAACAGAGAGATATATACTGTACGTACTGATAACCACTTCCTCAAAAGTATCGATAGTACTAGAAACAGAGCTGGATTCTTTTTTTGTTACACAGTGAAGAAAGAAAAACATAAATAGAGAAAAGAGAAGCAAAGTAAAACCAGGAAAATGATTGCTTAGGTCTGACTCAGAGCTAGAAGTTTAAGGTAATCTAAACTTCAGTTTGGTGTAATGTTTTAGTATTTTGCAGTGGAGAATTGGTTGTACTTTTCTTAAAAGAAAAGTAGGAAAGGTAACCACACTGCTGTTGGAGGAGGGTGATGGGGTTGAGACCGGAACGATAGAAATAAAAAGTTCACAAAGTTATGAATAAACCATGAACAATCTTCTTTTACTGTTTCATGCAGCAGCCTTCAGTTTAAAAAATGGGACTATGTTGTTTAGATCAACATAATTGTTGATGTATTTAGCTTATGTTATAGCCAGCCGAACCATAAAAGTAGAATCTACATCCTGAGTGGACTTTCATGCAACACTAGTAATGATCAGATATTATGTGCAAAATATGAATACTAATCTTTTAAGTGAGAAAGTGACAACTGCTAAATTACTGTGAGCTCCTGACAATGCAATATCTTAAAAAGTGTTACATGTATTTTGTTTTGCAGGAATATTCTATATTTGACAGTAATTTTATGTGGAATTTGGCTTTGACTTGTGGAACAAAACTTTTAGTTGTATAATATTGCCTTATGCGAAATGATCATTTTCAGGTCACATACTAACACATGTGGATTAATACTGATGACATTGGTGCTTAAATTATAATGTGTTTTTCTGGGGGTCAGATGCTTACCTTTTGCTCTTGTTCGTCTTTTTGGTGAAGAAGGAATTGGAATGCTTGTGGACCATGACTCTTCTGGCAAAAAAGCTCATACTTTTAAAAGTCATTTTTAACAAACATGTTGTAAGTCTTAAAAATTAAAAAATAATAATAATAAGTCTGGCTTTCGATGCATTCACTCCCATTGTGCTCCATTGAGTGGACAATGAGTAAGAAACCTGACTGGTCTTTATTACTGCACTAAACATTATACACTGGTTTCAAATGGTGCTGAAACTGAGCCCTGCTTTTGATTAATCCTTTTAAGCTGAGTATGAATGTATTCTTACAAAAATATCATATGCTTTTCACCACAGCTCTGACTACTCCCATTTTTCTTTCTTGGGCTTGGCTTTGGTAGTCATAAAACCAATCACGTCGCTCTGAAAATGACCAAACATAACAGTTTCTCCTCTATGTAACTCTGAATAATGGAGCACCAACTTTCCACACTAGCTATATAAACACATCATTACAACTAGAAGTATATATAACATACCTATGTAACAGTTGCATGTAATCCTACCTGTCCTCTCTGGAGATCGCTGCTCTTGGTTTGTTGGCTGTAGCTGCTCCTCTCTCTTACTAAGGGACTTCAGAAGTGGACTGGCTACAAGACAGAGAAAGACAGAGTTAAACATCATGTCCTTTTCTTTTTACATTTGTATTGAGAGAAATGTGGGAAATGTACTTTAGGACCTAAATATACGCTGACTACAGAATATTAACAGTGAAGGAATCCTACCTGTCTTCTCTTTAATTGAATGCTCCTGTCTTTTGCTTGTTGGCTGTAGCTGCTCCTCTCTTTTGATGAAGGGCTGCGGAAGCTGAGAGGCTTCAAGACAAGAAAGGTCACACTTAGATTTTGTTGGTGTTGTTGGTATATTTAGAACTAGTCTACAACTGTATTGTTATAACTATTGACTGAGGGTGAATCCTACCTTGCCACTCTACGGCAAGACGCTCCTGGCTTGTACCTGTTGGCTTTTCCTCCTCTCTCTCACTGAGGGGCTGCAGGAGCGGAGAGGCTACAACACAGTGACAAACACACTTTCCTTTAATTGTTGGATTGCTGTAGGTTGTACTATGAGTAACAAGAGCACTAAACAGAGTAGTGTTTACGTCACCATCATACCTGTCCTCTCTGCAGATAGATGCTCCTGACTTGTGCTTGTTGGTTGCTGTTGCTCTCTCTCACTGAGGGGCTGCAGGAGCTGAGGGGCTGTGAGTGAGTAATAAGGTGTTTGGTAAAATGTTCTGTATAAAGACCTATATAACTTATGTTCTGCCACATTTCAAATCTTCTAAAGACTGTACACTTAATATAATTAATATTTCTTGATTCCTACCAGTTTTCTCTGCAGATAGAGGATCCTGGCTTGTTCTTGTCGTCTGTAGCTGCTTCTTTCTTTTAATGAAGGGCAGTGGGAGCAGAAAGACTAAAGAGAAGAGCAGTCACACTTAGATTTTAGTTTTTTATAACATTGTTGGTATGTTATGACCACAACCATGTATGACAAAATAAAAAAGACTCAAAGCATGATTTATTGCAATATAAAAATATTTTGACAAATCAAATACAAGTAGAATACAAGTAGAATATTTAATACATTATAACTGTCTGTATAAACTAGGAGTAGGGATTGCCTCAGCACCACAGACCGACTTACTTTTTTCCCAGAACACCTACTTACAATGTCACACTTATGATATGAAGCTGTGTATCTGGACAATTTTGTTTTATACATTGAACAAAATATCAAGTTTTATAGCCACTTTACATGAGACTATATACCTAATGTTAACATTTTTTATATTCTACCTGTCGTCTTTGCAGACAGTTTCTCCTGACTTCTCCTTGTTGGCTCTTGTTCCTCTCTCTCAGTGACAGGCTGCAGGAGCTGAGAGGCTACAAGACAATGAAGGACACTTATTTAACACAATGTAGTGCAGTTACATTATTTACTGAGTTCAAAAACATAATGTAATTTGTCTCTAAATAACCATGTTTCAAGTGGGTATTAAAGTAACACTACATTGTCCACTCACTTGAGAAACTGAATGAATCTGTGTATGGAGACAATTTTATTTTATACATTGAGTTAAATACTTACAGCCACTTTACATACAATTTAAGATTATACACCCAAGACCATTCAGATTTGTTAAAGCTAACCTGACTTCTCTGCAGACAGTTGCTCCTGGCTTGTCCTTGTTGGCTCTTGCTCCTCTTTTCTCTCACTGAGGGGCTGCAGGAGCTGAGGGGCTACAGGACAGTGAAAGACACTTAGCTGTTTATACAAAAACATTAAGTGCAGTGCCATTATTGACTATGTTGAAAAACGTAGTGTCATTTTTCTTTTACATAACCATGGTCTAAGGGGGTAATGAGGTGTGTGGTAAACTGTTCTGAATAAAGACCTAAATAAATTGTGTACTGCCATATTTCATATCTTCTAAAGACTGTACATTTAATATTATCAATATTTGTTGAATCCTACCTGTTTTCTCTGCAGATAGAGGATCCTGGCTTGTTCTTGATGGCTGTAGCTCCTTTTTCTTAATGAATGGCCACGGGAAAGACAGAAAGGCTACATGACAGGAACAGTCACAGTTATGTTATAACATTATTGGCATGTTATGACGACAACTATGTATGACTAAATAACGCCTCATGGTTGTCAACCTGGTGTGGGACATAGCTTTCATTGTATTTTTTAGGATTTGCATTCACAGAACTTTATTATTTAACCATTGTTTCCATATTTAGACTTACGCATATTTAGGTCTACTTTCCTAAGAAATGTTAATTCTTTACATTAAACAAAATATCAAGTTTTATAGCCACTTTACATGAGACTATATACCTAATGTATTTGTTATATTCTACCTGTGCTCTTTGCAGACGGTTTCTCCTGACTTGTCTTTGTTGGCTCTTGCTCCTCTCTCTCAGTGACAGGCTGCAGGAGCTGAGAGGCTACAAGACAATGAAGGACACTTATTTAACACAATGTAGTGCAGTTACATTATTTACTGAGTTCAAAAACATAATGTAATTTGTCTCTAAATAACCACGTTGTAAGTGGGTAATAAAGTAACACTACATTGTCCACGCAATTTTATTACATTACATAGATAGTATATATATAGTTTAAAGACTATGCACATAATATTAAGATTTGTTAAAGCTTACCTGGTTTCGCTGCAGATAGACTCTCCTGGCTTGTCCTTGTTGGCTCTTGTTCCTCTTTTCTCTCACTGAGGGGCTGCAGGAGCAGAGAGGCTACAAGACAATGACAGTCAGACTTTACTGTAACACTATTGCTACACAGTACTGTTAAACAAATTTTTCATATTTCAAAACGCCAAAAGAAGCCCAGTGTTAGTGTTGTTTTAAAATAATGTAGTGTAAAATCATTCTAGCCTCCATCTAGTCCTATCCTCTTCTTTTAAACTAACTACCGTCATCAGTCAATCGATATAATCTCTATCCCTCCTCTGAACATGTCTAAACCATCTCAATCTGGTCTCTCTTTATCTCCAGAACATCTGACCTGTCTCTACACCATACAACATCACTCACCACTGTCATGTCCATCTTACCCTTTATTCATGCTGGTACTCTTTTATCACACATCACACTTGATATTTCAATAACATGTTAAAATTTGCGAGTCCTTGTTACGGACATTCAGGTGTGACAACCTTTAGTTTTTGCTTATAGTTTTAGCCACTTTTCATATAAAACTAGTCTGTATATGTTTGAGGTACTAAAATTAAGTGAATTCTACCTGTCCTCTCTGCAGACAGACAATCCTGACTTGTGCTTGTTGGCTGTTGTTGCTCTCTCTCACTGAGGGGCTGCAGGAGCTCAGGGGCTACAAGACAGTGAAAGACACTTAGCTGATTGCTGTTTCAGATTATACAAAAACATTTAGTGCAGTGCCATTATTGACAATGTTGAAAAACATAATGTTATTTTTCTCTACATAACCATGGTCTAAGGGGGTAATGAGGTGTGTGGTAAACTGTTCTACATAAAGACCTAAATAAATTGTGTACTGCCACATTTTATATCTGCTAAAGACTGTACACTTAATATTATTAATATAGGTTGAATTCTACCTGTTTTCTCTGCAGATAGAGGATCCTGGCTTGTTCTTATTGTCTGTAGCTGCTCCTCTCTCTTAATGAAGGGCTGCAGGAACAGAAAGGCTACAGCAGAGGAACAGTCACACTTAGATTTTATTCTAACATTGTTGTCATGTAATGACTACAACTATGTATGACTAAATAACACCACGTTGTCTTTTATTCTCCATACATCTTGAGAAAAATGACTGATGGTGAGTGGATTAATCAACTTGTTTGTCAGAAATTACATTTACATTCACAGAACCTTATTATCTGCCTTATACTTATGCATATTTAGGTCTACTTTCCTAAGAAATGTTAATCCTTTACGTTAAACAAAATATCAAGTTTTATAGCCACTTTGCATGAGCCTATACACCTAATGTATTTGTTATATTCTACCTGTGCTCTTTGCAGACGGTTTCTCCTGACTTGTCTTTGTTTGCTCTTGCTCCTCTCTCTCAGTGACAGGCTGCAGGAGCTGAGAGGCTACAAGACAATGAAGGACACTTATTTAAAACAATATAGTGCAGTTACATTATTTACTGAGTTCAAAAACATAATGTCATTTGTCTCTAAATAACCACGTTGTAAGTGGGTAATAAAGTAACACTACATTGTCCACGCAATTTTATTACATTACATAGATAGTATATATATAGTTTAAAGACTATGCACATAATATTAAGATTTGTTAAAGCTTACCTGGCTTCGCTGCAGATAGACGCTCCTGGCTTGTCCTTGTTGGCTCTTGTTCCTCTTTTCTCTCACTGAGGGGCTGCAGGAGCAGAGAGGCTACAAGACAATGACAGTCAGACTTTACTGTAACACTACTGCTTTGTTGAAGCATGTAACAGTGTTTCACAAATCATTTTTTAAGAGGGCTCATGTTTCTAAATGCAAAAAGAATCTGAGTGCTGATGTGGTTTTAAAATAATGTAGTGTAAAATCATTCTAGCCTCCATCTAGTCCTATCCTCTTCTTTTAAACTAACTACCGTCATCAGTCAATCGATATAATCTCTATCCCTCCTCTGAACATGTGTAAACCATCTCAATCTGGTCTCTCTTTATCTCCAGAACATCTGACCTGAGCTGCCTTTTACTACAGGCCACTGTCTACACCATACAACATCACTGGTCTCACCACTGTCATGTCCATCTTACCCTTTATTCATGCTGGTACTCTTTTATCACACATCACACCTGATATTTGAATAATATGTTAAAATTTGTGAGTCCTTGTTACGGACATTCAGGTGTGACAACCTTTAGTTTTAGCCACTTTTCATATAAAACTAGTCTGTAGATGTTTGAGGTACTAAAATTAAGTGAATTCTACCTGTCCTCTCTGCAGACAGACAATCCTGACTTGTGTTTGTTGGCTGTTGTTGCTCTCTCTCACTGAGGGGCTGCAGGAGCTCAGGGGCTACAAGACAGTGAAAGACACTTAGCTGATTGCTGTTTCAGATTATACAAAAATATTTAGTGCAGTGCCATTATTGACTAGATTGAAAAACATAATGTTATTTTTCTCTACATAACCATGGTCTAATGGGGTAATGAGGTGTGTGGTAGACCTAAATAAATTGTGTACTGCCACATTTTATATCTGCTAAAGACTGTACACTTAATATTATTAATATTAGTTGAATCCTACCTGTTTTCTCTGCAGATAGAGGATCCTGGCTTGTTCTTATTGTCTGTAGCTGCTCCTCTCTCTTTATGAAGGGCAGCGGGAACAGAAAGGCTACAGCAGAGGAACAGTCACAATTAGATTTTATTCTAACATTGTTGGCATGTTATGACTATAACTACGTATGACTAAATAACACCACATTGTCTTTTTTCACCATACATCTTGAAAAAAATGACTGATGGTGAGTGGATTAATTAACTTGTTGTTCAACTTGTTTTTCAAAAATTACATTATATTCACAGAACCTTATTATCTACCTTATACTTACGCATATTTAGGTCTACTTTCCTAAGAAATGTTAATTCTTTACATTAAACAAAATATCACGTTTTATAGCCACGTTACATGAGACTATACACCTAATGTATTTGTTATATTCTACCTGTGCTCTTTGCAGACGGTTTCTCCTGACTTGTCTTTGTTTGCTCTTGCTCCTCTCTCTCAGTGACAGGCTGCAGGAGCTGAGAGGCTACTAGACAATGAAGGACACTTATTTAACACAATTTAGTGCAGTTACATTAATGACTAAGTTGAAAAACATAATGTCATTTGTCTCTAAATAACCATGTTTCAAGTGGGTATTAAAGTAACACTACATTGTCCACTCACTTGAGAGACTAAATAAATCTGTGTATGGGGGCAATTTTAGTTTAAACATTCACTTAAATACCTAAGTTTAATGCTACATTACATAGGCTATAGTTTAAAGACTATGCACATAATATTAAGATTTGTTAACGCTTACCTGGCTTCACTGCAGATAGACTCTCCTGACTTGTCCTTGTTGGCTCTTGCTCCTCTTTCCTCTCACTGAGGGGCTGCAGGAGCGGAGAGGCTACAAGACAATGACAGTCAGACTTTAATGTAACAGTATTGCTGTGTTAAAGCATGTAACAGTGTTTCACAAAGTTTTTTATAAGATTCATAAAAAGTGTAGTTGTGACATTGTTGGCATGTTATGTCTATGCAATGACTAGTTACAGTCTACACTGTATTTCAAAAATACAGTGGTTGACAGTGGTTGAATCAGTCCAAGCCACTCTACACTCCTTTAATTGCTGGATTGCTGTAGGTTGTACTATGTGTAAAACAAGCACTAGACAGAGTAGTGCTAATATATCCATCATACCTGTCCTCTCTGCAGACAGACACTCCTGACTTGTGCTTGTTGGCTGTTGTTGCTCTCTCTCACTGAGGGGCTGCAGGAGCTGAGGGGCTACAGGACAGTGAAAGACACTGTTTGCTGTTTATACAAAAACATTAAGTGCAGTGCCATTATTGACTATGTTGAAAAACGTAGTGTCATTTTTCTTTTACATATCCATGGTCTAAGGGAGTAATGAGGTGTGTGGTAAACTGTTCTACATAAAGACCTAAATAAATTGTGTACTGCCACATTTTATATCTGCTAAAGACTGTACACTTAATATTATTAATATTAGTTGAGTCCTACCTGTTTTCTCTGCAGATAGAGGATCCTGGCTTGTTCTTATTGTCTGTAGCTGCTCCTCTCTCTTAATGAAGGGCTGCAGGAACAGAAAGGCTACAGCAGAGGAACAGTCACAATTAGATTTTATTCTAACATTGTTGGCATGTTATGACTATAACTATGTATGACTAAATAACACCACATTGTCTTTTTTTCACCATACATCTTGAGAAAAATGACTGATGGTGAGTGGATTAATCAACTTGTTTTTCAGAAATTACATTTACATTCACAGAACTTTATTATCTGCCTTATACTTATGCATATTTAGGTCTACTTTCCTAAGAAATGTTAATTCTTTAGATTAAACAAAATATCAAGTTTTATAGCCACTTTACATGAGACTATACACCTAATGTATTTGTCATATTCTACCTGTGCTCTTTGCAGACGGTTTCTCCTGACTTGTCTTTGTTTGCTCTTGCTCCTCTCTCTCAGTGACAGGCTGCAGGAGCTGAGAGGCTACAAGACAATGAAGGACACTTATTTAACACAATTTAGTGCAGTTACACTAATGACTAAGTTGAAAAACATAATGTCATCTGTCTCTAGATAACCATGTTGTAAGTGGGTAATAAAATAACCCTACATTGTCCACTCAGATACTGAATGAATCTGTGTATGTGGACAAGTTTATTTTATACATTAAGTTAAATACTGAAGTTTATAGCTATATGCATAAAGTTGACATAATATTAAGATTTGTTAAAGCTTACCTGGCTTCACTGCAGATAGACTCTCCTGGCTTGTCCTTGTTGGCTCTTGTTCCTCTTTTCTCTCACTGAGGGGCTGCAGGAGCGGAGGGGCTACAAGACAATGACAGTCAGACTTCTCACAATATTGCTGTGTTAAAGCATGTTTCAGATTATACAAAAACATTTAGTGCAGTGGGATTATTGACAGGGTTGAAAAACGTAATGTTATTTTTGTTGAATTCTACCTGTTTTCTCTGCAGATAGAGGATCCTGGCTTGTTGTTGTTGTCTGAAGCGTCTCCTTTCTCATAATGAAGGTTCGCGGGAAAAGCAGAAAAGCTACAGGAGAGGAACAGTCACAGTTAGGCTTTATTCTCATAAATTGTTGGCATGTTCGGAGTATAACTACTTATCACTAAATAACAGCACATTTTCTCTTTTCATCATTTGTCTGGAGAAAAATGACTGGGGATGAATAGATAAATAAACTTGTTAGTGTGTTGGTACAAGGCAGCGACAGTCAGACTTAACCTTAATCGCAGTATAGCTACGTTGTGCTATTCTGTCTTCAGAGTCACGACCATACAAATCCACAAAGGGATGTAAAGATATAAAAACACAAAAACAACTCAATGCTTGATTTATTGCAATATAAAAATGCTTTCACAACTCAATTGTACAATATTTATTACACTATAAAAAAAAAGAAAAAAGACATGATTAAGGCTGATAGAAGTAGGGACTGCCTCAGCACCTCAGAGTGACTAACTTTTTTCCAGAACACCTTCTTACAATGTCACACTTATGATATGAAGCTGTGTATCTGGACAATTTTGTTTTATATATTGAACTATATTTCAAGTTTTATAGCCACTTTACATGAGACTATACACCTAATGTTAACATTTATGGTAACACTTTACACTGACTCACATTCATAACTCTCTCAAGCATTAGTTGAGTATTTGTAACAACTTAATTAATCCTTAATTCATCATTAACAAAGCATTAATCCGACATTAATAATCACAATTACATTATAAACATTGGTATAAATGTTTTAGTCTAAACAATAAACCAATGTGTAATTATACATATAAATGGTATTTCAGTGTTTGAAAATTTTGTAATCATTAATTCATTGATAATTACACATCTATGAATGCTTAACTACAGTTTTATCACGTGAGTTATTATAAAGTGTTACCCAGTTGTTATATTCTACCTGTGCTCTTTGCAGACGGTTTCTCCTGACTTCTCCTTGTTGGCTCTTGTTCCTCTCTCTCAGTGACAGGCTGCAGGAGCTGAGAGGCTACAAGACAATGAAGGACACTTATTTAACACAATATAGTGCAGTTACATTATTTACTGAGTTCAAAAACATAATGTAATTTGTCTCTAAATAACCACGTTGTAAGTGGGTAATAAAGTAACACTACATTGTCCACGCAATTTTATTACATTACATAGATAGTATATATATAGTTTAAAGACTATGCACATAATATTAAGATTTGTTAAAGCTTACCTGGTTTCGCTGCAGATAGACTCTCCTGACTTGTCCTTGTTGGCTCTTGTTCCTCTTTTCTCTCACTGAGGGGCTGCAGGAGCGGAGAGGCTACAAGACAGTGACAGTCAGACTTTATTGTAACAGTATTGCTGTGTTAAACAAATTTTTCTTTTAAGAGGACTCATATTTCAAAACGCCAAAAGAAGCCCAGTGTTAGTGTTCATCAATCAATCGATATAATCTCTATCCCTCCTCTGAAAATGTCTAAACCATCTCAATCTGGTCTTTCTTTATCTCCAGAACATCTGACCTGAGCTGCCTTTTACTACAGCCCATGTCTCTACACCATACAACATCACTGACCACTGTCCTGTACACCTTACCCTTTATTCATGCTGGCTTTTATCACACATCACACCTGATATTTGAAAAATATGTTAAAATTTGTGAGTCCTTGGTAGGAACTTCCAGGTGTGAAAAGGCTATAAGCTGTTTGCTGATCATTTTAGCTACCTTTCATATAAAACTAGTCTGTAGATTGTAGAAGTACTAAAGTTAAGATTAAACTGAATCCTACCAGTTTTCTCTGCAGATAGAGGATCCTGGCTTGTTCTTGTCGTCTGTAGCTGCTCCTCTCTCTTAATGAAGGGCTGTGGGAGCAGAAAGGCTACAGCAGAGGAACAGTCACACTTAGACACATCGTCTTTTTTCATCATCAAGAAAAATAACTGGATTAATCAACTTGTTGGGCATAGTTTTCATTGTATTTTTCAGAGATTACATTTACATTCACAGGACCTTATTATTTAATCCATGTTTGCATATTTATTTACATATGAATTTTACTTATTACATATTTATATAAGTCTATATTCCTAAGAAATGTTAATTCTTTAACAATCTGTGGTAAATTAAACTAGTCTACACAGTGGGGATCACACAAGTGAGGACTGCCTCAGCAGCAGTGACAGACACTTTAACACAATTTACTTCAGTTACATTATTGGCTAAGTTAAAAAAAAAAAAAAAGTGGGTAATAAAGTAACACTACATTGTCCACTCAGAGACTGAATGAGGCTATGTATATGGACAATTTTATTTTATATGTTGAGTTAAATACCTAGGTTAACAGCTACTTTACACATAGTTTAAAGACTATACACCTAAGACCATTAAGATTTATTAAAGCTTACCCAGCCTCGCTGTAGACAGACGCTCCTGGCTTGTCCTTGTTGGCTCTTGCTCCTCTTTTCTCTCACTGAGGGGCTGCAGGAGCGGAGAGGCTACAAGACAATGACAGTCAGACTTTGTTCTAACAGTATTGCTGTGTTACAGCATATAACATTCATTCATTCATTTTCTACCGCTTGGTCCTGTTGGGAAAAAAATTTGTTCTGACATGTTGGTATAATATGACTATGTAATGACTATAGTCTACATTGTAGTCAGTATTGTATTTTTTAAAATATTGACAGTGGTTGATAATACCAAGCAACTCCACACTTTCCTTTAATTGTTGGATTGCTATAGGTTGTACTATGTGTAACACAAGCACTAAACAGAGTAGTGTTTACGTCACCATCATACCTGTCCTCTCTGCAGATTGATGCTCCTGACTTGTGCTTGTTGGCTGTTGTTGCTCTCTCTCACTGAGGGGCTGCAGGAGCTGAGGGGCTACAGGACAGTGAAAGACACTGTTTGCTGTTTTAGATTATTACAAAAACATTTAGTGCAGTAATGTCATTTTTCTCTACATAACCATGGTATAAGTTGGTATTGAGGTGTGTGGTAAACTGTTCTATATAAAGACCTATATAACTTGTGTACTGCCACATTTTATATCTTCTAAAGACTGTACACTTAATATTATTAATATTAGTTGAATCCTACCTGTTTTCTCTGCAGATAGAGGATCCTGGCTTGTTCCTGTCAGTTGTAGCTTCTCCTCTCTCATAATGACAGGCCGCAGAAGCTGAAAGGCTACAGCAGAGGAACAGTCACAATTTTATTCTGACATTGTTGGTATGTTATGACTACAACAATGTATGACTAAATGAAAAAGCTATTAAAGATATAAAACACAATGTCAAAATGTTTTGACAACTCAAATATAAGTACAGTATTTATTACACTATAAAAGAAAAAAAAAAAGACTTGTCTAAGCTTGACAGAAGTAGGGATTCCTCAGAACCACAGAGTGACTTTTTTCCCAGAAGACCTACTTACAATGTCATACTCATGATATGAAGCTGTGTACAGTATGTGGACAATTTTGTTTTACAAATGAAACTTGTTAAGTTTTATAGCTACTTTACACAAGACAAGATAAGATTTGTTATATACTACCTGTCCTCTTTGCAGACAGGCGCTCTTGACTTGTCCTTATTGGCTCTTGATCCTCTTTTTTCTCACTGATGGGCTGCAGGAGCTGAGAGGCTACAAGACAATGACAGCCATACTTTCTTGTAACAGTACTGTTGTGTTACACACATTTTTCTTTTAAGAGGACTGATATTTCAAAACGCCAAAAGAATCCCAGTGTTAGTGTTGTTTTAAAATATTGTACAGTAAAACCTCCTTCTAGTCCTATCCTCTTCTCTTGAGTTGGTTGAATCCATGCAACACAGAAGCAGTTCTCAAAAGCAGTGGTTATACAATGAAATATTAGTTCAGTGATTCACAGGAAAGTAAATCTAAAACATTTTTCAGTTTATACAATAAATGTTTGATTTTGTAAAGAAAAACACAGACACTGCTATTTTTTGAACAACCTTGATATACTATATACCCTTTTCTTTACTTTGTGTAAAGGAATAACATTTTTTTAATTTTTTTGTTGTGTTCATGTTTTGATTTGGGAAGGGGAAGCTGGCCTGGAAGCAATGAGCTAAAGGAAATGTCTGGGGAGCGGGAAGTCTCGGCGCCTCTGATTAGACTGCTGCCCCCATGACCCAGGCCCAAATAAGCAGAAGAAGATGTGATGAAAAGAGTGCAGATTTGTAAATATGGTCAAATTTGGTTAAATATAGTGCATGAGACGGAATCATTGCTATTGTATTGTATATTTTTATTTTCCTTTTGGGTGGTTTGGATTTGATATGTCTTATTTCGCCATTACTATAGTAACCATAGCAACGGTTTTTAGAACGGCTGTTGAAACTTCATAGTAGCTACTTGTGGTCAGCTAACTAGCTAATAGACAAAATATTACTACAGTGTATATCATTTGTTGGATAAAGACTAATTAATATACACAGACATTTTAAATGCAACTCTATAATACTGTTAATACAAATGACCATGGTATAAGCAAAATAAATAATTAATGCAGTGTGCAATTAACGCTAAGGTTACCATAAACTGTGTAGCTAGCCCAACGCACAAGAGACTGCCTTTTTATTCAATTTAATTTAATATTTAATCAATATTACTAGACCGAATTCAGATAACTTACCTTCAAGGTTTTCCTCAGATTCCCTTCTGCTCCTTATTAAGGCACCATAGTGGAGCTAGGTTAAATAAGAAAAAAAAAGAGAGTCACCCAAGTGGCTTCGTACCGCGTTAGCAATATTTACTATTTACGACTAGCTTTCTTTTAAGATACCCTTAGACAGACATACCCAGTCCTCGCTGGCCTCCTCCTTATCATCCATTTTATTTTTTACGAGGTTTTCCTTGTTCAATTTAAGTTAAAAGCATACGTAAAATTAAATAAAAACGTAGGCCAACTTCTTTCATCATTAGCTAACTATCAAACTCAAAAAGACGACGTTTAGCTTCCCCATTCAACGTCTCCGTTGCCATAGTTACTATGGAATTTGCAAATTGCTCTAACTTGTAATGGTAAATAGTTAAAAAGACACATAGACGTATCTATGGCCAGCTACATGCATTTTTGAATGAAAGTTATTGAAAGTATTTTCTATAAGTTTTATGACTTGCATTCTTGTCCCTACACATTACCTAAGTGATTTGTAATGTCCATCTTTCTTAGCAGCTTTTTATTAAACTCACCAAATTAGTAGAAGAAGTAGAATTGTTCATAATGAACTATTATATGCCCACCTTACCTACTCAATAAATAATCGATTCGTTAGTCCAATATTTTTAATGTAAAGCAAGCATTCCAGACCAGTTTACACAAAACTACTTTTACAAATTCAGTTATTTATAACTGAAACGACAATAATGGTTTCGAAAGGAATAATTGTGTAGTGTTAAGAAAGGCCCAGCAGATGGCGATAATGGTCTAGTCATGGACATAATCTGATTTTTCGGAGCTACATGTCACGGTTTTTCAATAGCTTCTTTCTGGGTCAGTTTAAAGGTCTTGGAATAATATAAAAAGTAAATGTGTTTTCATGTGACATACTTTTACTCTTATTAGGAAGGGCGGCACGGTTGTGGAGAGTTGGTGTATTAGCTCTATGTCAAAAGTGCAGCCTCCTGTTGAGAACTACTAGTGTACAGGAAGAGCCAGGATAATGATGTGTGTTAAACTATAAAGCCTTAAACAGATGATTATTTGATTGTGACATTTATTCAAGCTAACACAATATTTTGACCAGTGATGCCAAACTCACTAAACAAAAGGGCACATAGACCTTCTAGCAAATGGAAATCAAATCACTGGCCAAAGACATTTTATATATAATCAAAGTATGCATGTTTATCTTTTCTTAAGTGCTGTTAAACATTATTGCATGTTGGCTTCATAATGGCCTTAGTAATTTAACAAAGGTTGAATATTTTGTAAGGCAATATAATATACTGTATTATAAGGTATTGGTAAAATAGAAGGCACAGATTCAGCACAGCATTCTTCCCTTTTTATGTAACAAAACCATTTGAAAAGTTAGGGTGCACATTTTATTTATTTCATTAAATCCGAGGTATTTTTCTCATATTGTTACATATAGTTTTTTTAAGTGCAAAATTGTATGTATTAAAAAAGACCTATGTGCTACTCCATCATGTGCTTAGTTTGTCCTCCATGAGCATTTGCAGAAACAGGACTAGAGATCTATGGGTATGTCTCATTTGGCTAATCCTGCAACCTTTACTCCTTACTTGAAGTGGAAGTACCTCTCCGCTGCTCTGGATCTCTTCACTCTTCTCTTCTTCTGTCTGATATCATAGACCTCACTACAGGTGACACTCAAGAGGAAAGGATGCCCTATTGAGTCAGTCTTCTCTCCTCTCCATGTCTCCTCTGTGGGCGGGACTAAGACATAAGGAGAGGAAGCAAGTGGAGGAAACGTATGAAAATAACAGCTTTAAGACGTACACTGTGGAGCTTTAAATGTCTCTTTCTCCAAGTTATACAAATGCACACTTAAACACATAGTACAACCTATCTGTTCTATTTTGATCAACTATTACATACATTTTACACAATGCTCCCTTAGGTCTCTTCGTTTGTTTTGTATGTACACAAGTCTACTTTGCTACTACATTGTTATATTTTACAAATTTTCTCCCTCAGTCTGCTCTTCTCTGTTCCCTTGTAATTGTTTCTGCCGTTTCCTCCCTCCAGCCCTCTCCCTCATCACCCCCCAGACTCCTCCCCCCTGGACCCGCCTGCCCGGCCCCTTCATCAAATCTTACAAAAGGAAGCCTCCCTCTGGCAGCCACACCACTCGAGCTCAACATCCCACACACGCTGACTCCAGCCCGGACGGTGCGCTACCACAACTTCTCTCAGTCATGGAGCTCCAGGGCCTGCACAAATCTGCCCATTACAGCCCTCATGGAGGCGAGAAGGAGCAGATGTGGAACCTCAACCATCGCTTGGAGAGCTACTTGAACCGAGTCAAACTTCTGGACGAGGAGAATGCAGCGTTGGCAAAGGAGATCCAAGCTCTTAGACATAACCATCGTGGAGACTTGGCGCGCAGGAAGGGCTTGGAAGAACAGCTACGACACGCCAGGCTAGAAGTGGACATGATATGGAAAGAGAGAGTTTACGCCGAAGTAGAAGTCAGAAGGCTGATCGAGGAGCTCCAAACGTTGGATCTCCAATTGCAAAAGGAGACCCAAGCGCAGGTAGAAGCTAAAACCAGAGCGGATCAGAGCAGAAAGGAGCTCGAGGAGGAACGGCGAGCCCAGATGTGGCTTCAGGAGAAGGTCAACCAACTAGAACACGAGATGAAGTCACTTATTCACACCCACCAAGACGACGTCGCCCACTTGGAAGCCACGCTAAAGCAGTCCAGAGCAACAGCACAAACGGTGAGACCGGCCCACCAAGCTCCAAACGTCCTGGAGCTGGGGCAGGACTACTCCCAGAGGGCGACCCGAGCGTGGCAGGAGGCGGCGGAGGTGTATCAAGGCCAGCTGGCTCGCCTGGAGGAGTCGGTGAATGAGGCCTGGAAGAGGTTGACTGAGGTGAATCACGAGAAGAACGAGAGTCTGCTCAAGCTGCAAAGTCTGGATAAAGAGATGACTGGACTGCGGGAAGTTAGGGTGCATCTGGAGAAGACGGTAGACCAGCAGAGGGATGGTCACTGCCAGGATTTGCAGAAACTTCAGGTGAGCGTGGGTGGTCAACAGATCACAATATACCGTGTCGTATCGGCTTCTCTTCTCTCTTGTTTCTGTATTTCTCAAATGAATCATGAACTAAAGCATCATTTGCTATACATTTTTTCCTCTCTATTGGGGTTCCACCTGGCACCATATTGGGACCCTTTGAGTTACTCATTTGTAACAGTTGCAGTGACAGTCTTAATATGACTAAGGGTGCATTAAAGGGAAGGTAGTAGTGACCAGTGTTGGACTAATCTAAAAAAAACCCAGACCCAAATAGAGTCTGAGATGCTTAAACTGGGACCAACAACAGCAAACAGCTCTAAAATCAAACAGATCCAATATCCCTTTTATCCAATCAGAAGAAAGAACACTTCAAAATTGCCTTTTACATTTATAGTAATAGTTCAAACTGTGAGGCAGGTGAAAAGAAAATCTGACAGGAAGCTAGCAATCATTTCTTCTGACACACAAGCTATGTAAAATGAATAATGCATTAAAGCCATATCAAAGCTATAGTAAAGCTCTTTTTACCTCCACACATACTACTATCTTACTATACTTCCCAATGCTGTGGAAAAGTGTCTCTCTCTGACACCAGAAGTACATGAACCATATTTCGAGAAGCACTGAAATAGGTGATTGGGTTTATTTTATTCCATAAATAAATCTCTGTGCCACTGGGAAAGTATTTCCTAGAGCTTATCAGTTGTTACTCATCACAGTGCAATCACTGGCTGTGTTTGAGGTCTTTGTCACAAATAGACAGTCACTGCATCTGTGCCCGTCACACATGGACATGTTTCCCTTATCGCAGCTTACTTAAATTACCTATTCTAAAAAATAATGGGTATTTAAGTTTGTTTTAGGCATATGCATGTTGTGAGTCATGTGTCACAAGGGTTTGCCATATGTATTGGTGGGGATTACTTAAAGGTCATGAAAGGTAAAGCTTATCTTCCAGTGTCTTTCAGGGTCATTTGTAATGGGATAATAATGTCTAAATCAATACAGGAAACATGAGAGTGTGACATAACAAATGCCAGGCTGGCCCTTGATGGCTCTTCTTTGTCTGTAAGTGTTAGCCCTGCAATACATTATAATATGGTAGCTGTGAAAGTATGTACCACCCCAAAGTATAGATTGACTTCATAATGCAACTATATTTTCTTTTTATCCTATGTTTGGTTTGAATCTCTGCTTACAACAATGCTACATGTTATCATTGTTATTTCCAGATCCAGTAAAAAATAGGAGTATGTCGCAACCCTGCTAAAATATCCCACTCACAGTAGGCCTGAAGGTGCTCTGTATTGTCTCAGCTAAACAAACGCCAACCCAAACAGTCCAATAGTTTATTTTTACTACATCTAAGGGAACAATAAGAGTGCTACTGAAACCCTCTTCCCTTTTCCTGCTTCACTTCCTGTTTGGCCAGGAGCACATGGAGTTGCTGGAGAGAGAGAGGCACGAGCTGGCGCAGCATATTGACCACCTTCTCCTGGAAAACCGAGGCCTGGTGCAGATGAAGATGTCTCTGAATCTGGAAGTGGCCACTTACAGGTACATTTCTCTGTGTTGAAGTATATGCTTTTCACCAAACAGTGGGTTGCAGAAGCATATTTGTGATTGGCCGTGTGTAAACATTGATAAATTGTCAGGAGCAAGGCAAGACAAGGCAAGGCAAGTTTATTTATAGAGTATTAATTAATTAAAACAGAATTAAAAAGTGAAGAGTGCAGATAAAATACTTTCAGTTGTCTACATTGAATTTTGAAACTTGGGAAAGCCAGAGTGGAAATGCAAGCGATGTGTGCTACATAAATAGTGACATCACAAAAATACTTCATAAGTGTTTCTATATTAGAAGCGTTTTTAAAATGTAGGCCATTAAAGAGAATAAAGAGATGACTAAATGCTCATGTGTGGCAGTACAAAGAGGCTGGAGATATACCCACAATATATAATAGTAGCATATTGTTTCTGGTTTATTGACAGGTTCTGAACTTTAAATTTCCAGTTTCCTACAGTTTAGGAAGTCAACCTTTAATATCATAAGTTATGCTCAGGTTTAATGCAAAGAGAAGTTTCATTCAAGAAAACTCTATTGTTTTGTGAGGAAGGATTCTTTATTGTCCAATCAACAGACTGCAGTGTTTAGCTCTGACTTTTAGTAACAGTACCAAACTGTTGGACCCAAAAGCTGAGAAGTTACCATTGTGGTACGGTACACTAATTTGATTTAGAATATTGCAGTTGGATATGTTGGTTGTGTTAAGGTTAAAGTAGTTATTTCCCAGATCAGGTCTTTTCACTTTATTTTACAGGCTGTTTCTGTCATAAAATGTGCTATTACCCTGCTTTCCCTAACCATAACCTTATGTTTTTGTAAAAGTTAAACATAAAACCCACTTATTTTCATGGATGGAAAGCCAATCCAATTTTTTTGTATAGCGCATTTAAAAACAACAAAGCTGAGCCAAAGTGCTTCACAGAAATGTAAGAGAAACACAGAAATGAATAACAATTACATTGAAAAAAGCAATAAAATAAGTTAATTTAAAAGATTGAAAAGATTTAGAAGGTACACTTAAATATACAGTAAATACATATGAAATAAAATAAAACCCAAAGTCCGTAAAAATACAAGATGAATTCAAGCTAAACTAAAAGGATGGATGGATAAGGTATGGAACAGGAACATGGCGGAAAAATGGAAGAGACAAACTATTAAAACTCATTGTTACATATGCCCATCTTGAAAATCAGTTGCTACAACAAAGTGCACCTTCACCTTCTGCATAGTAACAGCCAGTATATCATAACCATTGAGCTAATACTGCTAAGTTACTCTGTGGAAATCAGAATGCCTTGGTAAAACAGATGTCCACAAAAAGATGTCTTGCAGTGCAGATCCATCACATCAACACTGATTTAAGGACTATTATTCAAATTGTAGCCACTGGAACAAAAATGAGACACAACCTTTTTTGGCCACAGTCTCCATCCAGGCAGCTGTCTAGACTAAAGGTCAATTCATTGAAACTACAACCTCTTTTCTCTCGGCTTGAGTAACTTATCCCTTACGGAGCTTCATAGTGGCGTCTTGTTTCTCCTTCTGCCCCCTCCCCAAAATATTGACCCTCACCTTCAGGGAGAAGCGCGGTTTTATGAGCTATGGGAGTCTAGAATAACAGGAGAGGAAGGGGAGACATTAGGAAAGGACATGTTTGAAGGTCATCCACTGCAGAACCCAATGATCTGTGTAAATATGATATCAAAAGCGAATCCAAAAAAAACAAAAAATGATGAGTTATTTACCAGACTGGAGATAATTGGCTGTGTGTCGGAATGTAGACTGGTTTACTCCACATGTGCGATACGAGACAGAGGTATTAGTGCTGCATGGGCTGCTCTTAATGTGTGCTGTCATTGTGTTGGTGGGGATAAGATGGGAGAGCGCTGCAGATGGTGGCTCAATGGCAGGGCCTGTCCTCTATTACCATAACAACAGACTCCAGCCTGCTCCTGCTGCTCAGGACCAACAAAAGTCACCCCTCATTCCCCTCCCACCTCTATGAGCAGCATCTCACAGCTTCTCCAAATCTCTAAGGCCACAAACAAATGATTAGAATAAAGTGTTATACAAGTATGTGTCAAAAGAGTTGATATCATGTAGAGATAATGGATAGAGGGATCGAAAGGGAAAAGGGAAATGAGGGCTGGCTCCAAAATCACATTCCAAAAGGCTTCTCTATATCTGTAAGGCCACCATCATTGATAAGTATGAAATAATTATATGATATAAGCCTTCATATGATATAGGATCATAGATAAAGGTATCTGTGGCAGTGTATATAAGGGCCAGTTCCAAAACACCTGGATTACGTTGACTTAATTTCATAATATGTCAAGAAATATTTAGTCAGTTCACATTTCATTGTTTTTATTTGAACAACAAGTTTACTGTTGTTATTACTGTCACAAAAAAATTCTAGAGCAATCCAACAAAACAATATTCTACATTTGGCCTCAGTCACATGACTTTAATGTTGCCGTTTTCATTTGTGTGGCACTATTTTCTAACCTAACTTTGGAGATTTTAGCTTAGCCAAGCAAACATAAATTCATTGGTGAAGGTCAAACATTTAATATAACTGCGTTTAACATATTGCTCAAGTCTGACCCACTCAAATGTGAACACCACTTGCTAATTTACTGTGGTTAGGATGAGTTGCTATTACTAACTTAGTCATATTTAAGTTCCACAAACCTTCACCTTTTTCTGGGTCCGTCAACTGTCCGAATTTATTCAGATTCCCAGGTTTATTGTAAATTCATTTGGATGATGCCACAATACTCTCTCTTTGTAGTCCACTTTTAATGTGAAAATGACCTGTTGTGTGTGTTTCTGCCTTTATAGAGCATTGCTGGACAACGAGAGCGTCAGGGGAGACATCTCGTTGGAAAAGAAACCTAGAAACATTTACGTCAAAGGTATTCACAATGATGATAATTTAATGCTCATTAACGTTCACTGGCATCATATTTAGAACGCCTACATTATATACCAATATCCCTCCCTTTGGTTGACTCTCAAGTGCTGTATAAAGTCATTTCTCTGATCTTAACTAAAAGCCCCTCGGTGTGGGGGACATGTTTGCTATAATCATGTTAACCTGACTGGTGCAGAGTGGGGGTCTTCGCTAAGAGGGCTGAGGTCGGCACTTTGGATGCTGTAATGGAAGCCACCAGCGGCAGTCCCAAAAGGATACTCAGCCAGATGGCTTTGGTTTCTGGTTACTCAGACAATAGAGAAGGAAATGATGATCAATATCTTCCCATTAGTGTCCACTGCCTCCACGGAGAACCTGCTATTTACTAAGGCTTAATTCTGGCTATTTGCAGTACCTCTGATTATCATGAGATAATCTAAATGACAGTGAACATGTACACTGTACTGGAAATATATGTGAAAATAGTTTGAATCCGAGCCATTATTGTTACGGTAGCTCATATAGGTTATTGTGTATTCATGAGCTCCCCCTTCATGTCCTCCACAGATGCAGTTTTCAGTCCTTGGGGAGTTAAAGAGAATTACCAGACCCAGCTGTCTCCTAGTCCCAAGACCACATCCTTCTCATCGTTCCGTAGTGTGTCTGGAAAGTCAAAACCAGCAGCTCTAACCGCCACGCCGATTCTTTATAGAAAACCTGCCCCCGTCAAGGAAAGGTTGGACATTTTAAGGGGAAAAGGAGAGGCCGAATTACTCCAGAAACAACCTGAGTCAACTCCATATCCAAAGGTACTCAAGGACGGGGCAGTTGAAAACTTCCGGCCACAAGAGGTGCATGAAGAAGTTACTTACGCTGAGCCTCTTTCTCCTCCAAATGAACAAGAGTTTCTGGAAACGTTAGAGTTGGAGAAAGATGGAGAATATTGGAATGACACTGTTGATCGGCCTAATGAGGAACAGACTTTTGTGAAGTCTGACATTAGTTATCAGGTTGAGTCAGGCCTTAACAGTGAGATATCCTTTGATAAAGCTCATCCACAATTTCTCAAGCCTTATAATTCGGGATTGACTGAGGAATTATGCAGTTTCACAGAAAAACAAATGCCAGTGGAGATGCCATTTGAAAAAGAAGAAATGGAAAAGCCGCCACCACCGATCGATGCATGGATCGAGAAGGAATATATTGACAACACTAAGGCTGTGAATGAGGAAAAGGAATCTTCAGACTCTGAAACTGAGGCCGTTCTTGAACCAAACTTTGAGATGAGGTCCAGCAGTCCAGCGTCCGAATGTGAGCCAGAAGAAAGTCCAACAAAACAATTAATGGATGCTATCAAAGATGAAGTCTCACACGAAGATGAAGCAGTGACAAGTGACGATGTAAGTCCTTCTGTTCAGAGCGAGACCAAAGATAAGCTGTACCCTGATGGAGAAGAGATGGACACGTGGGATAGTGTGATGGAAAGAAACCCAGCTATGAAGACAGATGATATGGCACAACCCGAAGAAGCTAAAACTCAACATGCTGAAGCGGAGGAAGACATATCAGCAAAAGAAACACAGCAGCAAAAGGAAGAAATGATACAGAATGTAGAGCCTGAAGCAAAAATGGCTTCTTCGATGGTGGAACCAAAATTTGATGATGATGGACAAACCGTTTCCATGAATGAAGACCTTCCTGACCAAGACCAAGATGACGAACAAGAAGATTCTCAGAACATCTCGACATCTTGGAGGACCGAGCTGGAGGGTGACAGCTACGCCCAGGACAACACCCTTGCAGACACGAGACCCCTGATCAGATACAAGAGCGACGAAACCGATGCCAACACTCAAGCGTCACACGATGTGGACGACGGTGACTCCAGCGACAGCGAGCAAGACAAGAAAGTCGCAGAGATGGGAAGTGGAACGTGGGTTGAGGACAAAACGAGGAGGTTCGGAACTATGGAGGATCTGTGTGAAGAGGCAGAAGGAGAGGTGCTGGATGAAGAATATGATCTCGGGTATATTCAGTCGGAGAGAAAAGAAGATGACAGTGATTTTACGAAGACGGAGAACGATGTGCCGGGGAAAAGCAATGAGACGCAACATGACGAAGAAACAGAAGAGCTAAACAAAAGCGTTATTGAAGCCCGTGATGAAGAGTTGGATACAGACAAGCTTGTGGAACAGGAACTTGAAAACCTGTCCACGGACTGTTATAGCACTCATTTTGCACAACAACAAGCTAATGGAGAAGACACCGAGCTACAGCAAAGATTGTCTGTACAACAAATGGTCTGGGCGATCGAGAAGACGGAAGACATGCCTTTGTATCCAGAAACGCTAGATGAGGAAAATCTATCTACAAGTGAGGGCCAGGCCGATCAGAAGGAGCATTTGAGCGACTTTACATTTCAAGCTCCTCGACCAGACGGAGATGCAGAGCAGCAAGAAGATCGAGACATGTCAGATGATGCTGAAGAAGTCGAAGAGGAAGATAAACAGGATTTATGGATGGTGACTCACAGCGATGTAAGAGAAGACTTGACCGAAATGAAGAAAGAACGTGCATCTCCAAGTCAAGATCTTGTAAGTCTGTCTTTCAATAATTTATCAGGTGAACAATTTGAAGAAAACCAGTCTGTCGTTCAAGACTTACTCGTTAAGCGCGAAAGTCATTCCAACAGTGATGGCACCAACCAGTCAGACGAGCTAACCTCTAGAGTTCTTCAGCCAGATCAGGAAGTAGTCCCTGACAAAAGTCTCCCAGCTGAGTTGAGGGACACAGTACCTGAAGAAATATTTGTGCCTGAAGAAGCCGGTGCAGAATTCCCAGAGGTTCCCGTAACAGCTGAATGGGAACTTCTTGAAAACGAAAATAATGGTCATGACGATGCTAGGTTGGAGCAGAAATGCCTCCTCGGTGAAGATAACGTTGAACATGGTGCCACAGAGGAGCCCCTCAACATGTCCCCTGAAATTGTTCAGGACGATGGCAATATCTTTATTGTTAAAGACTCAACCGAACTGTTAAAAAACAACGGCAAAACTAACCTTCATGATCTTTTTAGCATTGGTGCCAACAATGAATTCTGGGCGTCCCCTTTGGAAACCGGCGCTACCTATCAACCAGATGATGTTGAAGCTAAAGACGCAGAGTGGAATTTAGGTTTTGGGGATGTAGTACGAAGGGAGCCAGAGGATCCGATGGCAGAACGTGAAAAATCTGCCATGGCTTTTGCTTCAGAAGCGACAGAAGTTACACAAACCTTAACCAGAAGTGCTGTTAAGGGCGAGATTGTCCATTCGGAGGAGTCTGAAGATGATAGCGAAGTGTCATCTGGAGAGGAATAAATAAGAAAGCCATATATCGTTACACATACCACCATTCAAGTTCCATTCTTCTCTGTTACATACGAAATTTATGAGTGAAACCAAAGTCGTGCCTTGGTGTGCACCGCCATTAGCCATCGTGCCAATTCTGATTGCAAAGACGAGCACTTGCTTCTTCTCCATCCTGATGTTATTGATTAAATATCTTTTAGAATCTTGATTGGCGTCACATTTTAGTCTCGGTGCATGCTGCAGAAGGGTTTATCTGCATGAAGAAACAGAACAAAGAGTGTCATTTGAAAGTCAAAGCATTCATTGATCTCTGGTTAATCTGATTTCAGCGACGGATGGAAATCAATAAGACCAGCTGGGTAGAGTCACCATTCTGCAAAGTATCACCTGATGTTTTTGAGTTATCTTATATTGGACTGGTCTGAAATTGACTGATCTTGAAGCATGTTTGACACAGAATGGATTCACTGTAATGGAGTTCTTTAGCTGTATTTCATTCTAATGCATCTGAGAAAAAAATTCAGTTTAACGCGGTACGTCGACTGTCTGAATAAAAAGTTGATTAATGATAAAGTGTGTCTGTATTTAATTTTCCTATTTTCCAGTCAGATTGAATATTAAAAATATTGTTTTTTTATCTTGCCTTATAATAAAAATATGCTTAAAGTTTGAAAAAGTTTTTCGATTACCCAAGAGACTGTTTTGCCAGGCATGGGATGATTACCAATAGTGATAAAGTTATCATTTCAATATCAATATTTGCAAATACAGCTTGAACCATAATATTCAACGTAATATACATGGAGTTGTGTTGCTATAAAAAGTTTGACAAGTAAAATCTTGTGTCTTTTCAAGTAAAATTATTTGATTTCAGCTAAATTATGTGGCAAAGAGCACATTTTAAACATTGCTAAATAGTGTTAATACAATATTTCATACAGTAATTATTGAAATTTATTGATAAAACTGGATTTGGTAAAAGTTCATGTGAATTCAAAATGGGCTTGATAACAATACATTTGGATTAATAAATGGATAGGTGGAAGTAGATGTGAACTGATATAATACAAACAATCACTTACTTTTGGTCATAATTTCATTTTTTTACTTCCTGTCCTGACAGAAACTGGGATGCTATCAAAAGGTATTTACTCTAAGTGACAAATATTTTACTATTTATGATGAAAGTCTGGGCTGGTTTTGCGTTCACCTAATTCAACCTTAAATGTCCAACTTTACTCATAGTCATATTGTACCTCAAGTAGAAATAAAAATTGCGTTAATCCTTTGTTTCCCCGTTTTAATTTTTATTTTATTTTTTACCCAAATTTCAAAAGATATTTCATTTCTAAAGTTTTGATTTCTTCCTTTGAATTCCCATTTAATGCTAGTTTGGTAATGCAGGTCATTGTCTATGTTCTTTTATTATCTGTAGCATCATCAGAATCATTCCTAGCATGTCATTCATTTTACTGTTGTTTTCTTGCTATTGCCATTTAAAAAAGCTGAATTTTTGCTAAGAAATGCTTATGGATGAAACTAACTAACTAAACCAAAAACATTTGTAGTTTTTACTTAACTTAAATAAACATTCTTCAATTTTTTTGACCAATTTTTGAAAAGGTTGCTCAAAAATAATGTTTGGCAACACATTTTTGGAAGCTGACCCAGTGTTTGGGAATTTCTCTATAAAACAACAGTTGACCAGAAATATCAAAAATATAATTGTTGCAAGTAAATGCAAAATCAATCTGTGCAACTGACACTTATTTACTTATACTTATTTTTTCATGCACTTTACACAGTTTTATCAGTTTTTGTTGTTACCACTCATGGGTTAAAGAAAGAGTTGAAAGAATTTGAAATCTTGACACTACTTTATTGTAAGTATTTTGAGAAGCATGTACAGAAAAAGAGATTTTTTTTCAGTTGATTTTCCAGGATGTTGCTCGATCTCTAGAGATGGTCTCCTCCCAGTTTCGCAGAGCTCAAAACAACCTCACAAACAAAGCTTCTCAGCAGGCATGGACAAGCAAGCAGCCGTCCCATGAGATGCCCAAGGACAGAAGGAGAGAACAATGTCTGACCTCACCTCCTCTCCTTTCCTTTGCCCTCTCCTCCCCACAGCCTCTACCCCCACCTCCCCTCCCCTCGCCGTAGCGTCATTCAGAAGGAACTTTGGAGGACAATGGCTGTTTTAGCAGATGCTCGCCTCTAGACTGCCAATTCAGGAGGAAGGAAGGCGCAGCTGCATTCACAGAGAAGGCCAAAGTGTTGGAATGGTAAGGAGTGGTATTACGGCAGCTCTCTGGCATGCTCCCATTCTCCAGCCACGAAAAGAGCTGTCCCACTTGGGAGGAAAGCTGGCACATTCAATAGTGATCAGTCACTATTCAGTCCTCTGTAAAACAATGTGGAGGACATCAAATGATCAGTTTTCTAGATGAAAATAAATACACGTTTAAACTTTTAACAAAGATTGGAGAGATGTTAATTTACTTCCAAACTTTAAAATAAGATAGCATGGATTTTTTTTTTTTTTTTTTTACTAATGTTACAATGTTTAAACAGTTTATTTATTTATTTTGAACATGTACAAGAAAGTAATATAAATACAAAGAGCAAGTACATCTAAAAAAAATCTCATTGCACATGCCTGAAAGCAATGGGAAGAAGTGTAGCATTATTAAATCCCACTACTTCATGATATCTTTTAACCAGCTTCCTAGTATTATTTAATGTATAAATAGTAATAAATCTCTGTGTAATATCCTATTCTACACTATTTCTCTCCTGCAATGTACATTAAACATGCTCCATTACACTATCTTATACCATAATACTATGTAATACAATCCAAAACAATATAATCTAATGTAGTACATGTAACCCAAACTATATCATTAGATTACATTATACATATTATATACAAAGCCTTTTAATCAAATCTAACGTAATCTATTACACAATAAAATAGAACATTATATTATATAATACATACAATAAAACTCAGGATGTTGTATTTTGTATGAGTTATTTCTCCATAAAATGAGCATTTGTGAGAGCAGCCATTTTGAAAATTGATCATTGTAAACTGACGAGGCCACACCCCCAAACAAGTGGACTCATCCCTCTACAGGACTGGTCTTCTGTCATTATGAGAAGTATAAAATGTATATGCCTAATGATAAAATGTATTATTCTGTGTTATAAATGTAATTACTGTTTATTTTGAGCAGATTTATGGTAAAAAAAAAAAAAAAAAGAAAAAAGATACATATCTGTATTTGCAGGGGCAGTCTGTCAGTGGCTTTAGCTGACCTTATACAGGGTTCACAATTTATGTGAGTAATCTCATCTGAATCACTGGCACATTGGCTCCATGTTGCTTTGGAATAATTGAACACACAGTTGTCAGTGTGTAAAAGTGTAAAAGAAGAATATCTGCTTTATATACTTGAAAACCTGATTCTAAATGCAATCACTGAGGCTGCAATCACTCAGAAAGTACAAGGCAGACCCAATACTTATCAAGCATACTTAAGACTGAACCTGGACGCAAATACAGACAGCTTTTTAGCTTTACTCAAAAACAGTTAAGGACAGTTATTTTACTCTTCCATCCAAATTTTTCCACTGGCTCCATCTGGCTCCACCTCTGTCCGGCTGTGACCAAAGCCTATTGACGACTTGTTGATTAAACGTGCGCGGGGGGGTTGCTGTGTGTGTGTAAGCATGTCTCAGTCCATTAACGGAGACGTAGTAAAACCTCTGAGAGCTGACGGTGGAAATGCGTGTCCTGCTAACCATCTGCCGTCTGTCATCTCGTCCACATTGATTTACGGCTGCTTTTTATCGGCGCAGATGATTGACGAGGTGCTCCGTTTGACTGGTTTAGCCTCAGTTGTGTTAAAAGATGCAGAACAGAACAGCAGCTGCAGTCATATGCAGTCCAACAAATCAGCTTTTCTGAATCAAACTGATACAGATACATTCTCCATCACACGTGTCAAACTCGTTCTCGTGCTCTTCAGTACATTTAGAAAGTGATATTTTTGGCAATAGGTTTTAATGGATTTGATTTTGCTGCAAAGATAAATAAAAACTGTTAAATCCATCCAAAACCTGTTCATTCGACTAAAACCTGGAAAACGAACTAAAACCTGTTCAAATCCAA